>CM065591.1:244786411-244828055 GCA_033119425.1 Bufotes viridis | reverse complement strand
ATATGAGGTTTCCTGAGCTGCCTGATAAGGGGGTCTGAGGATCTGATATGGGCTCTTGAGCATCTCGATATGGGGGTCTGAGCATCTGATATGTGGGTCTGAGCATCTGATATGCGTGGCCCTGGGCATCTGATATGGGGGTCTGAGCATCTGATATGGGGTCTGAGCATCTGATATGGGGGTCTGGAGCATCTGATATGGGGGGTCTCAGAGCGATCTGATATGGGAGGTCTGAGCATCTGATAGGGAGCATCTGAGGATCTGATAAGGAGCTCTGAGGATCTGATATAAGGTCTGGGGATCTGATATGAGGGTCTGAGGATCTGATATGGGGTCAGAGGATCTAATATGGCGGTTTGATTTGAGGATCTGATATGGTGGTTTGATTTGGGCATCTGATTTGAGGTCTGATATGGGGGTCTGATCTGAAAGGAAGGGGGGTATTTTTTGTATTCTCACACTTTATAGGAGGTATTTTTGTACTGGTGCACATTGAAAGGGGGCATTTTTCTACTGGTACACATTGTATGAGAGTTATTGTTACTGGTGACTGAGAACATGATTGCTGGCATGGGCACTATGGGGGCATTATTACTTTTGGCGCACAATTATTACTAATCAGGGGTCAAGTCCTGGGGAAAAAAGTGTGGGGAGTCACCCAAGATCCAGTGCCTCGCGCTGCATCGCCACTACGTGCTTCGTGCGCAGCGGGCAGGGGAGGTCGGGAGGAGGAGCAGCACCGTATTTTTACGCCCTATAGCATGCGCCGCCCATAAAGAACGCACCTTAGGTTTTAGAGGGCGACAATAAAAAAAATTTTTTATCTGCATCCTCCTGCTGTCGGCTGTGCTGTGAAGGCTGCACACAGTGTGACGTCACAGAGTGCCTCGCACCATGCCTGTGCGCGTAGCTGCATCGCTGACAGCAGGAAGCGGTGAGTACAAAGCCTTGTTCGCTTCCTGGTCGTGCCAAGTGCAAAGACGGGTGCCCTGAGAGGAACGGCGTTCCTGCTATGAAAAAAGTTCAGGAACGCCGTTCCCACTCGTTCCTGCAGGACTCGGGCCCTGTTACTAATACAATTGGGAGCACTGTTAAAAATGAGTACACTCTGGCAGATAATTATTTCTATTAATGGGACTTTGGGGAGCACTATTACTGTGAAGGGCACTGGATGTCAGAAGTATGTGGGCTGAATTCTGCCGTATGCACTGGCGTAACTATATGGGTAGCAGCGGTCGCAATTGCGACCAGGCCCCTTAGCCAGGGGGGCCAACAGGGCCCTCCTTGCCAGTGGCGCACAGCCAAGATGCAGTGCAGGGGGGAGGTGGCTTTGGGCTGTAGCACAGTGCGCATCATATTTTCCCGTTAAGGGCGCATCAGAGCCGATAAATACGGGCTGGAGGACTGGACGCCGTGTAAACAAAGACATTAGCTACCAATCAGGATGTCTGCATCCAGTCCCGCGCTGCAGTCTCCTCTTCTATATCAGCTGTTACCTTGCCCCCTCCTCCTCTGGTCATGAGGGCTGCTTCTGAGCTTCGGTAGTTGCGCCCATCCCCCACTCCCAGCATAACATTTCCGAGCAGGAGTCCTCAACGTAGGATGACTGGTGGCTGACTTTCTGGCTGTTAGCTGCAGCCTGAAAGGTCTGCTAGTCTTCAGTCACTGCATGTAGCTCCACATGGGCAGGGAGTCTCCATCTACTTCCTGATAGAGGGGGTCAGAACTGGAAGAGAAGTCTGAGGAAGCAAGCTGACAGCAGACTACAGGTGACACAGGAGAAGGGGAGGCATGTGTGAGTTCTTATATGAGGTGTGCCTGCATGTATGTATAAGTATACATGCTTCTGACCTTAGTAGATGGTGGCTAATCACCAATAGTATGGGACATACCATCTCTCAAATTGGCCCTCACGGCAAAAAATACTGTATTCCCACACTACTGCCTTCCTGTGTATTATTGGTGTTTTAAAACTTCACTTTATTAGTCTATTTTGTTTCATAAATGTGTAGGGCAAGTCAAGTGATTCAGATTATTATTACAAAACTGCCTTTGAGGTTTTCCCTCATCTGTCATCATTGGCACAGTACTGAGCAGTGAAGACCCCATGGTTCACTGTTTGCACCTACTGCCTCCCTCCTATATCACTGGCCATATATACTATACATATTTTCCCTTGACTACCAGGGATGGAAGATTAGTTCTGCCACCTATAACAACCCATCCCCTTTTCTCCCCTTAATAGACACACACAGACTTCCATTTTGGTATAAGAGGGCCAGTAGCGACCTATTTATTAACATATTAATCCATAATAACATTTTCTTTTTACACTTGAATGTAACCGAATAATACCAAACATTCCAACTTAGTAACTCGCTGATAAAGAGGTATCCTGGAAGGCAGCCCAATCATTTTACTTCCCAAGTCTAAATCCACCTACCCATGCGCACTCCCACCGACCCAAGGGCACCAAACATCAACATTATGCCCTGTGGGCCTTCTGGCCTAACAGGTGCCCCCAGCCTTCGACTCACCAAACCTCCTAAGATGCACGCCTAAAGAGTCAATGCACCTATTCCAAATAGTTTTTGCCTCCCAGGATCCCTTTTTTAACTGTCACGCTATGACAAAATTCCCTCCCTACCAAACAAATTAAGGGCGAGTGGGGTGGGAACTGAAAATCCTACAACCCGACAAGTGACTAACTCCACGCCCCCTACTTGCTTAAATACTGCCGCCAAAGTAACCTAGTCCCCACACACTACTGTCGACCAATCCCTGCCCCGCATCCATTTCTTTTAAATATTTAACCCCTTACAGCCTCACACACTTCCTAAGTCAAGCCGCATTCCTCTACGGCTGCGCCCGGCTCCCATCGCTCTTCTGACTTACGAGGATGGAAGACTAGTTCTGCTACTCTCTATAACAACCCATTCCCTTTTCTCCCCCAACACACACAGAAGGACTGCACAGTGAGCATCAGTACATTTTCCCTTAAGGGCGCACCAGAGCCGATAAATACGGGCTGGAGGACTGGACGCTCTGTAAACAAAGACATTAGCTACCAATCAGGATGTCTGCATCCAGTCCTGCGCTGCAGTCTCCTCTTCTATAGCAGCTGTTACCTTGCCCCCTCCTCCTCTGGTCATGAGGGCTGCTTCTGAGCTCCGCTAGTTGCGCCCATCCCCCACTCCCAGCATAACATTTCCAGAGCAGGAGTCCTCAACGTAGGATGACTGGTGGCTGACTTTCTGGCTGTTAGCTGCAGCCTGAAAGGTCTGCTAGTCTTCAGTCACTGCATGCAGCTCCACATGGGCAGGGAGTCTCCATCTACTTCCTGATAGAAGGGGTCAGAACTGGAAGAGAAGTCTGAGGAAGCAAGCTGACAGCAGACTACAGGTGACACAGGAGAAGGGGAGGCATGTCTGAGTTCTCATATGAGATGTGCCTGCATGTGTGTATTTAAGTATACATGCTTCTGACCTTAGTAGATGGTGGCTAATCACCAATAGTAGGTTTCGGGTTATCCAATATTCCCATTTCTCAAAATGGCCCTCACGGCAAAAATACTGTATTCCCACACTACTGCCATCTCCTGTGTATTATTGGTGTTTTAAAACTTCACTTTATTGATGTCTATTTTGTTTCATAAATGTGTAGGGCAAGTCAAGTGATTCAGATTAATATTACAAAACTGCCTTTGAAGTTTAACCCTCATCCGTTTCACAGCACAGTACTGAGCAGTGAAGACCCCCGTGGTTCACTGTTTGCACCTACTGCCTCCCTCCTATATCACTGGCCATATATACTATACATATTTTTCCCTTGACTTACTAGGATGGAAGATTAGTTCTGCTACCTATAACAACCCATCCCCTTTTCTTCCCTTAATAAACACACACAGACTTCCATTTTGGTATAAAGGGCCGTAGCAACCTATTTATTAACATATTAATCTAAAATAACATTTTCTTTTACACTTGAATGTAACCGAATAATACCAAACATTCCAATTTAGTAACTCGCCCCGATAAAGAGATATCCTGGAAGGCAACCCAATCATTTACTTCCCAAGTTGTAAATCCACCTTACCCTTGGCGCACTCACCGACCCAAGGGCACCAAACATCAACATTATGCCCTGCAGGTCCTTCTGGCCTAACAGGTGCCCCCAGCCTTCGACTCACCAAACCTCCTAAGATGCACGCCTTAAAGAGTCAATGCACCTATTCCAAATAGTTTTTGCCTCCCAGGATCCCCTTTTTAACTGTCCACGCTATGACAAAATTCCCCTCCCTACCAAACAAATTAAGGGCGAGTGGGTGGGAACTGAAAATCCTACAACCCGACAAGTGACTAACCCCGCCCCTTACTTGCTTAAATACTGCCCACCAAAGTAACCTAGTCCCACCCTACTGTCGACCAATCCCTGCCCCGTATCCATTTCTTTAAATATTTAACCCCTTACAGCCTCACACTTCCCCTTAAGTCAAGCCGCATTCCACTACGGCTACGCCCCTCTCCATCGCTCTTCTGAATTACTAGGATGGAAGATTAGTTCTGCTACTTATAACAACCCATTCCCTTTTCTCCCCTTAATAAACACACACAGACTTTTATTTTGGTATAAAGGGCCGTAGCGACCTATTTATTAACATATTAAATCGATAATAACATTTTCTTTTACACTTGAATGTAACCGAATAATACCAAACATTCCAACTTCGTAACTCCCCCGATAAAGAGGTATCCCTGAAGGCAACCCAATCATTTTACTTCTCAGTTGTAATTCCACCTTACCCTTGGCCGCACTCACCGACCCAAGGGCACCAAATATCAACATTATGCCCCTGCAGGCCTTCTGGCCCTAACAGGTGCCCCAGCCTTTGACTCACCAAACCTACTAAGATGCACACCTTAAAGAGTCAATGCACCTATTCCAAATAGTTTTTGCCTCCCAGGATCCCCTTTTTAACTGCCACAAACGAGAATCGGTGACACCTCACCTATGCTCGTCCTGCCACACCCGAACCGTTGTCTCCAACCCTTCCTGCAACCCCAGTGCCCACATGTCTATCCCGACCTCATTCAGATGAACACCATCTGCCTGTAGAAACTGAGTAGACGCCTCTTCCAATTCCTTATGGAGCACAACGAAACCTCCTTTGCCGCCGCTGCAAATTGCCCAACCTCCTTATTTAACTTCACCCTAGGTTTGTTGATTTGCTCTACTGATCTGGCGAACCTCCATGCCCGCCTTGCCACTACCTCGGACCAAACTACTAACAAGCCTGGAAATTCTGCCCATAGGCGCAACAGATCCAGCTTAATATCTCTAATTACATACCTTGACCGACGCACTCCAAGGTCATTTCCTCCCACATGAAGCACCAAAATATCTGGGCATCTATCTAGGGCAACATAAAATGAATCTCTTGCAACACCTTTCCCCACAAGAGGCCCCTCAGACCTATCCAATGTATTTGTACCACATCGATCTGTCTTCCGTTCCACCGAACATCTGCTCGCAAGGCTCCCCAATATACATAAGAATGCCCAAATATCCAGGCTAAACACGATGAAGACCTTGCAACAAAACACAGAGGGAAAACATCATACATAACTGTACAACCGCCACCCTAAAACCCAAACAAAACACACAACTTACACTCCTGATACCCTTTAGAGCAGATGAGGGCGAACATAAGAAAGGAAACAAGCCAACTCCCATTGACCAATGCGTTTAATTACTGCATCACCAAACCCCCACCTGGCTGCCTCAGTAGCCGTCCCAATCCGAAAAGAATGAGAAGCAAACTCCACAGCTGGCAACTCTGCGGCTGTCAAGCACTCCGAAAAACTGCTACGAACTGGAAACAGGAAAGAGACGTGCCATCCTGATGCACCAACAAAGGCTCATGCCCCTCCGGACGATACTGCAAAAATTGTTCAACACACCGAGACCAGACATTCCACACAGCCCAACAACAGGCGTAGATAAATTCGCACCCCTTTTCCTACCGAGTCCGTCTTTGATCTTTTCAAAAAGTACTGTAAGCCATTAGCACCCACAGACACATCCTTCCGCAACAAACTTCCCTCCCGCTTGCAGCTACTAGCCAATTCTAAAACCCGGAATGCACCAAAAACGCCAAAGAAAAAGCTGCCTGAAACAAACAAGCCTCATACTTTGACTTACAAACTCCTTGTACCACCTTGCACAAAGCCTGTAATACTGAAAAAATAAACAGGCCGTCGGGTGTCCCGAACTAGTGCACCCTTCCGGTAGCCCTTCAAAGCCTGGCGCACCAAAAACACTTTCGAAGCATCCACCAGGCCCCTCAAAGCGCAGCCAAAACCAACAGCAGCAACCTTCTTGGATACCGCTGAAAACGGCGCACTGCTCTCAAACGCCAACCCCAACAAATAAACTAATAGCGTCTGAAAGTCTTCAACAACACAGAACCCCCTTCCTGATCTATCAGCTTTTCCTACTGAGCCCAAACTACCGAGTAAGCAGCCCACGGACCCCCTACTGACAGATTGTCGTATCAAGGACACCGACACCCCAAGGCCACGATCCAGAGCCACTGGGGACAACTCAACCCTTTCTCGTCCGCTCCTGGTACCAGTCGACGAAAACAATCCCACTGAAAACGAGAAAGAGAGTCGGCCACTGAATTATCGACTCCAGGCACATGCACTGGAACAAAACATGCATTCAATTTAACCCCCGAAGAACTAGGTGGTGCAACAAGCGCAGCACCGGCAACAAACTATCTGTTTGTGAATTTATCGCTTGTACCACCCCTAAATTGTCGCAACAGAACCGCACCCGTTTGTCTCACAAACGGTTTTCCCACAACTCAGTGGCCAGTACAATTGGAAATAATTACAACAATGCCAAATTGGTTAGGAAGCCAACCTTCCGCCACTCTTCCGACCAAGGACCCGCACACCACTGCCCTTGGAAAAATGAACTGAAACCATCCGCCCCAGAAGCATCCGTATAAAGTTCCAAATCAAAACTGGACACCGATGCTTCCATCCAAACTAAATGCCCATTAAACTTGCCCAAAAACGATCCCAAACTGATAAATCATCCCGCACTTCAGCTGTCACTCTCACATAATGAAAGCGGTGCTCGCATGCCTGCCATGGCCAAAGCCAACCATCTGGAAAAACACGACCCATCGGCAAGATACGACAAGCAAAGTTCAACTTCCCCAAAACCGACTGCAATTTCCGAAGCTGAACCTTCCTCGCCTTCTGCAATGCAACCACCTCTGCATGCAACTCTGACACCTTATCTTCAGGTAATCGTCATTCCATCCTCACAGTATCAATCACTATCCCTAAAAACTTGACCGACATGTCCGGCCCCTCAGTCTTTTCCGGAGCCAACGGAACCACGAACGATGCTGCCACTCGTTCTACAGTATGCAACAACGTGGAGCACACCCGAGAACCCCCTGGGCCCAAGAACAGGAAGTCATCCAAAAAATGCAAAGGCGGAGTTCCAACCGAACTCCTGCTTCACTACCCATTCCAAAAATGTGCTTAATGTCTCAAACAACAAACAAGAAATTGCGCAACCCATAGGGAGACAACAGTCCACATAAAATTGACCCTCCCAACAAAAACCCAAAGGATGAAAACTATCAGGGTGAATCGGCAATAAACGGAACGCCAAAAGAGCCCCTTGAGCAAAACGCCGAACCCAACTGGCCGCCACGTCAAATGACGTGTATGATACTGAACATAACTCCCTTTCTATACCATCATTAACTGAACTCCCCAGCCGGATACGAGAGATGATGGATGAGGCGAAACATGCCTGGCTCCTTTTTTGGAACCAAACCAAGGGGGGAAACCCACTATGCGACCCGCTCTCAATTCCTTTTCTATATTCTGCCTCACAACCTCCGGCCGGTTCAAAGCTGAAACTATATTCCTCACTGGCGCCGTAGAACTAATCGACTCATGAGGAATAAAAATCCATCTGTAAAACCTGAAAATAACATCGCTGCCCCCTCTCTATTTGGATACCTCTCTAGGAATGGCAACATCACGTCCACCCTCACCGGTGTCACCCCTCTTTGCAAAGCCTCAAATCCTTTTCACCTACCTCGCCTGAAACAACGGGACAAACTGTGCGAACCTCCGCATCCGGAGCATTCGTGTTTGTACCGGCAATAAGAAAGGAACTTGCAGTACCCTTCGTTAAATTGCCAGCAACACCCTTTCCTACCCCCCCGCTTACGAATCTGTGGCCGAGGATCCCCCAGCCCCACCGCAAAAGGGCTGCGTCCCTGCTTTTGGTGCCGCCATCAAGCGCATCCAAAGACTAATGTCTTTATGATCCCATCGTATACTGGGCCGCAACGCTTTCCTATGACGAAACTGTTCAGCATACCTAAGCCATGCTACCCCCCATACACTCTGTAAGCCTCACCAATAGCGTCCATGTAACAAAACAATGCTGTGCAATGCTCCGGAAACTTCTCTCCCACTACACTAGCCAGGATGGCGAAAGCCTGAAGCCAATTTATGAATGTACGCGGTATAAAGCGGTAATGCCGCTTTCCTCCTCCTCCTTCTTACTCTCAATCTATCTAGATTAAATTTCTCAAGGGGAAGCAATGAAAATATCTCAACATATTCATCCTTCCAAATCTTCTTCCCTGACCTCCTGCTTCAAATGAGCCCCCAGTGGCCCTTCAAAACACACATACACTTCCCCTGTCGCTGAATCCGCCAATCTGACATCCTCGCCCACCGTTTTTTCTCTAGCTACCACCACCCCCTTTGAAGACCCTGCCATCTTCACCCCTTCAGCTGCCTGGCCTGACCTGCCACCTGCTGCACCCGGATTCTCTGCTGCCGCACCCAGAACAGGCGCCCAAACCATCGCCAGAGATACACCTGCACCACCATCAACAGCCCCGCCATCAACTCCTGCGCTAAACTCCCGGTATTCCCCACTCCTGCTGCACCCGCAACATTGCCCACTACCCCCCCCCCTTGAACCTCCTTGTGCCGTACCCCTGACGTCCACTCACCAGGCCGCCAGTCCGTCCCTGGGACGAACTCCCAGCGGCCGCCGCCATGTGCGTTGAAGATCCTTCTTGGCTCCCAGACATCCTAGGATCCTCTGGAACCGGACAGGTGCTCAGTGCTCTAACATCGTCCAACCACTCCTGGGCTTCCACGCTTTCTGTCTCCATTCGCCCTTCTCGATGGACCTGCCTGCCGGAGACCCCCTGTGGTCCTAAAGGAGCAGGGGCAGCTGCAGCGTCTATGGCTGCATCCGTTCTTTCATCCGCCCGCCCGCGTAGTACCAGCGCCCGGAATTGTGTACCTGGTGTATGGCTGCCTGATCTGTCCAGCCCTGTACACTTCTCCCTGCAGTATTGTGCCTGACAGCTGCTGGCACCCTCTCTCGCCTGCCACTCTAACTCCAGCATTAGCCTGCAGTTGACAGCCTCCACCACTGGGTGGCAGCACTGCTATCTTCATACTGCCTGCACTGCCGTCCCAGCTCCCCAAAGAAGCTGCTCCTCTTCCCATGTTGGTACCCGCCTGCTGCTTGTTGGAAGCTGTACCATTTTCAGGTACGCCCTGACCTGAGGCTCGGCCCCTGCACTGGCTCTCGTGCAAGGGGTCTTCCGCTGAGTGAACTACCTCCCCAGCTGTCTAGGAGAGTTGGGCGCAGGGCTCCCACACCCCTCTCCTGCTGGTCCCCGCCACTGTGAAGGATTCCTCCCGCTGCGGCGAGGGCGGGTAGTAGTGACCACCACCCGCCACACCGAAGGGTGCACGCTGGGGCTCCGCAAGCGGCGCCAAACCTGGGGGGTTACCTCAGGACTCCACCGCGTCGGGGGGATGGACCGCCGGGCCCTAGCCCTCCCTGACGACTCCACATGCGACCCATCTGCTCCCTGTATAGCTGGCTGCAAGGACTGCTGCAGCCATTCAGACCCATGCCGCTCCGCCGCTGCACTCACCGCCGCCATCAAGTCCTCAAACTGCGACATGATGCTAACTGAAAATCCTACAACCCGGCAAGTGACTAACCCCGCCCCCCACTTTCCTAAATACTGCCCACCAAAGTTATCTAGTCCCACCCTGCTGTCGACCAATCCCTGCCCCGTATCCATTTCTTTAAATATTTAACCCCTTACAGCCTCACACTTCCCCCTAAGTCAAGCCGCATTCCGCTACGACTGCGCAACGCTTCATCGCTCTTCGTCTGGCTGATATCAGTACACCGTCTGTGGTGAGCGCTGACAGTGTACGATATGTGTGATCTGTCCAGGAAATGCAGGAGATCAGACGGTGATCTCGTGCTTCTCCTGGGGGCTAATTAGGGTGTATTCACAAGACCGTATGTATTTTGCAGTCTGCAAGATGCAGATCTGCAGAAGATACAGATGACATCTGTATGATGTCCATGTTGCATCCGTTTTTTTCCCCAGACCCATTGTAACAACGCCTATTCTTGTCCACAAAATGAACAATAGGACAACATGTTCTACATTTTTGCGTACTTCGGTATGGACAAGTGGATCTGCTGTTCACAGTTTTTGCAGCCCAATTGAAATGAATGGGTCCACATCCCATCAGCAAAAAATTTGGATTGGATGCAGACAAAAAATATGTTTGTGCGATTAGTCAGCACTACAGATCACACATACACTGTTAGTGCTCACCACTGACAGTGTATAAAACAAAGTATGTGGTAAAAATAATCTGAATCACTTGACTTGCCCTACACACTTAAGAAAAAAAAAACACGAATAACAGTTACACTATAAAAGCCTAACTGAGGTTTTGAACCCGTCAGTGCTCTGTGTTCTGTATATAAACATGTAGTATTCCACTGTATTGGTCATCAGCAAGCAGATTGTTCGGCGGCCACAGCCACCATCTGATTTCTTATGTGTCTGCAGGTCAAATTGCCACTGTAAGATCAACAACACCCAGAACTGCAGGTCTCAATTATTAGATAATCCCCCCCCCCCCCACCATAATTTACTAGTAATTTGGCATTCCAAGGGTTTGGGGGTCAATGACATTATTGGTTGCACGCAGTCAGGAAGACCAGGGAGTGCAACTGGAAAAAAGGACGCTTGACCTGGAGAGTGGCAGCGGAACAGGAGAGTTAAGTTAATTTTATTATTTTAAGATTTGATCTGATATGGGCATCTGACATGGAGGTCTAATGAGGGTCTGATCTGAAGTCTGGTGTGGGGGTCTGACATGGAGGTCTAATGAGGGTCTGATCTGAGGTCTGATATGGCGGTCTATGTCAGAAGAAGTCCAGCAAACGCTCAGTGTTTCAATAAGGTATATTCTTTATTTCAGCAGATAATCAAAGATAAAAAGGATGCATTTTGGCCCATCCAGCCTTCCTCAACTGCTCTATTACCCTGTATTTTCGTAGAGCTGTAGGTAATGTTTTCCAAGTATGTCTTCAACAGTAGGGCTGGAGGGAAGCGGTTGGGTTGAGAATTTGGGATGGGGGGTGCCATTTAAATTTTTATCTCAGGCAGAAAGGCAATGTGCTCCCCTGCCCATGGCCACAAAGCACTGAGGGACAGTAGCTTGCCGATAAATAAGGCATTTCATTTTTACACTTTAGTGTAATTTCAGTTGCTTGCCTGCTGCCAGTGTGTGTCAAGCCCACTTCCACAGACTGTAGTGTGCCCACTGCCGGTGCCAACCACTGATACCGGGTGGCACAGTAGCTTGCCGATAAATAAGGCATTTAATTTTTAGACAGTAGTCTAATTTCAGTTGCTTGCCTGCTGCCAGTGTGTGTCAGGCCCACTTTCACAGACTGTAGTGTACCCACTGCCAGTGCCCACCACTCATACCGGGTGGCACAGTACCTAGAACACGTAGTACCACTCATCTAAAAAAAAAATGACAGGCTGAGGCAGGCCACCCCGCAGGGGCCGTCGTGGTCATGGTGCTGTGATTTCCACTGTCCCTGGAATAATGCCTAGTGTTCAGAGGCCACATACCCTGAACCCGAAAAATTCTGAGGACATAGTTGACTGGCTTAGACAGGACACCCAATCTTCAACAGCTTCCGCTAAGAACCTTGACGCACCATCCTCCTCCAGCTCAGTTTCGGTCACCTGCTTTCAAGTTAACAAGCTCCCGCCCTCCGCCACCACCACCACTACCACCACAGCGGCTTCACTTCATCCGTCAGAAGAGTTATTTACACATCAGTTGGATGCAATTAGTGATGAGCAACCATTATTGCCAGATGATGTAGATTACAGGGATATGTCTCAGTCAGGCAGGATTACACACATGGACGTACAGTGTGATGATGATTATGATGATGTTATACCCGCTGCTGCTTCCTTTGCTGAGGTGTCAGATACAAGTGAAGAGGTTGATGATGACGATGTGTACACGGATGCCACGTGGGTGACTGCTCGAAGAGAAGAAGAGGGGGAAAGTTCAGAAGGGGAGACAGAGAGAATGAGGAGACGAGTTGGAAACAGGGGGAGGTCATCGCAAGGAGTTAGCGGCACAGTCAGAAAGCATGTATCGGCACCCAGGGTCAGCCAGACAGCACGGCAGTCAACGCATGCTGTTGCCAACACCAGAATGCCGTCATTGCAAAGCTCAGCAGTGTGGCATTTTTTTTGTGTGTCTGCCTCTGATAACAGCAATGCCATTTGCAACCTGTGCCAAAAGAAACTGAGTCGTGGGAAGTCCAACACCAACCTCGGTACAACTGCTTTGCGAAGGCACATGATCTCACATCACAAACGCCTATGGGATCAACACATGAGTACAAGCAGCACACAAACTCAAAGCCACCATGCTCCTTCTGGTCCAGCATCTTCAGCCACGTCAACCACTGCTGTCCTCCCTGCCCCCTCTCAACCAACCGCCACTCCGCCTCTCACCTTCAGCAGTTCCTGCTCATCTGCCCACAGTCAGGTGTCTATTAAGGAAATGTTTGAGCGTAAGAAGCCAATGTCACAGAGTCACCCCCTTGCCCGGCGACTGACAGCTGGCTTGACGGAACTCTTAGCCCGCCAGCTTTTACCATACAGGCTGGTGGAGTCTGAGGCCTTTAAAAAAAATTGTCGCTATTGGGATACCACAGTGGAAGGTACCCGGACGAATTTTTTTTTCAAAAAAGGCAATCCCAAACCTCTACAATGTCATTGAAAAGGAAGTCATGGCATCTCTGGCATACAGTGTTGGGGCAAGGGTCCATTTGACCACTGATTCCTGGTCTGCAAAGCACGGTCAGGGCAGGTATATCACGTACACTGCGCATTGGGTCAACCTGCTGACTTCTGACAAGCATGGAATGCCTGGCTCCGCAGCGGAGTTGGTGACACCGCCACGACTTGCAGGCAGACCTACTGCCACCTCCTCTACTCCTACTCCATCCTCTTCGATTTCCTCCTTGGCTGAGTCCTCTTATGCTGCGGCGTCTGGCTGCACATTAACTGAATGCGCCCAGCTCCCCAGGGGCTATTCCACATCCCGGATACGACAGTGTCACGCTGTCTTGGGGTTGACTTGCCTGAAAGCAGAGAGCCACACAGGACCAGCACTCCTGTCCGCCCTGAACGCACAGGTGGATCAGTAGCTGACCCCGCACCAACTGGAGATCGGCAACGTGGTGTTTGACAATGGAACAAATTTGTTGTCGGCATTGAATTTGGGCAAGTTGTCACATGTGCCGTGCATGGCACATGTGTTGAATTTCATCGTACAACGCTTTGTGTCTAAGTACCAAGGCTTACCGGACGTCCTCAAGCAGGCCAGGAAGGTGTGTGGCCATTTCAGGCGTTCCTACACGGCCATGGCGCACCTTTACGATATTCAGCGGCGAAACAACATGCCAGTGAGGCGCTTGATTTGCGACAGCCTGACGCGTTGGAATTCAACACTCCTAATGTTCGACCGCCTGCTTCAACAAGAAAAAGCCGTCAACGAGTATTTGTATGACCGGGGTGCTAGGACTGGGGAGCTGGGTATTTTTTGCCATGTTACTGGACGCTCATGCGCAATGCCTGTAGGCTCATTCGTCCTTTTGAGGAGGTGACAAACCTAGTCAGTCGCACCGAAGGCACCATCAGCGACCTCATCCCATTTGTTTTCTTCCTGGAGCGTGCCCTGCGAAGAGTGCTGGATAAGGCTGTAGATGAGCAGGAAGAGGAAGAGTTGTGGTCACCATCACCACCAGAAACAGCCTTGTCATCATCGCTTGCCGGACCTGCGGCAACGCTGGAAGAGGAGTATGAGGAAGAGGAGTCAGAGGAGGAATGTGGCGGCTTTGAGGAGGAGGAAGACCAACCACAGCAGGCACCCCAGGGTGTTTGTTGTTTTCACCTATCTTGGACCCATGGTGTTGTACGTGGCTGGGGGGAAGAACAGACCGTCAATGACAAAAGTGAGGACGAGGAACGGGAAATGAGTAGCTCTGCATCCAACCTTGTGCAAATGGGGTCTTTCATGCTGTCATGTCTGTTGAGGGACACTCGTATAAAAAGGATGAAGGAGAACGACCTGTACTGGGTGGCCACGCTACTAGACCCCCGGTATAAGCAGAAAGTGGCCGAAATGTTACCAAATTACCGAAAGTCGGAAAGGATGCAGCAGTTCAAAACCAAACTAAAAAATATGCTTTACACAGCTTATAAGGGGGATGTCACAGCACAATGGGAATCTAACAGGGAAAGAGGTGAATGTAATCCTCCTCCTACCACGGCGGCAAGGACTGGACGATTTACAGATGTGTTGTTGATGGAGGACATGCGCAGCTTTCAGTCCTACACATCGCCACAGCCCTTCGGGATCCAGCCTTAGAGAACGACTCGTCCGACAGGTAGCAGACTACCTCGCCTTAACAGCAGATATCGACACTCTGAGGAGCGATGAACCCCTTCATCTCTGGCATACAGTGTTGGGGCAAGGGTCCATTTGACCACTGATTCCTGGTCTGCAAAAGCACGGTCAGGGCAGGTATATCACGTACACTGCGCATTGGGTCAACCTGCTGACTTCTGACAAGCATGGAATGCCTGGCTCCGCAGCGGAGTTGGTGACACCGCCACGACTTGCAGGCAGACCTACTGCCACCTCCTCTACTCCTACTCCATCCTCTTCGATTTCCTCCTTGGCTGAGTCCTCTTATGCTGCGGCGTCTGGCTGCACATTAACTGAATGCGCCCAGCTCCCCAGGGGCTATTCCACATCCCGGATACGACAGTGTCACGCTGTCTTGGGGTTGACTTGCCTGAAAGCAGAGAGCCACACAGGACCAGCACTCCTGTCCGCCCTGAACGCACAGGTGGATCAGTAGCTGACCCCGCACCAACTGGAGATCGGCAAAGTGGTGTTTGACAATGGAACAAATTTGTTGTCGGCATTGAATTTGGGCAAGTTGTCACATGTGCCGTGCATGGCACATGTGTTGAATTTCATCGTACAACGCTTTGTGTCTAAGTACCAAGGCTTACCGGACGTCCTCAAGCAGGCCAGGAAGGTGTGTGGCCATTTCAGGCGTTCCTACACGGCCATGGCGCACCTTTACGATATTCAGCGGCGAAACAACATGCCAGTGAGGCGCTTGATTTGCGACAGCCTGACGCGTTAGAATTCAACACTCCTAATGCTCGACCGCCTGCTTCAACAAGAAAAAGCCGTCAACGAGTATTTGTATGACCGAGGGTGCTAGGACTGGGGAGCTGGGTATTTTTGCCATGTTACTGGACGCTCATGCGCAATGCCTGTAGGCTCATTCGTCCTTTTGAGGAGGTGACAAACCTAGTCAGTCGCACCGAAGGCACCATCAGCGACCTCATCCCATTTGTTTTCTTCCTGGAGCGTGCCCTGCGAAGAGTGCTGGATAAGGCTGTAGATGAGCAGGAAGAGGAAGAGTTGTGGTCACCATCACCACCAGAAACAGCCTTGTCATCATCGCTTGCCGGACCTGCGGCAACGCTGGAAGAGGAGTATGAGGAAGAGGAGTCAGAGGAGGAATGTGGCGGCTTTGAGGAGGAGGAAGACCAGCCACAGCAGGCACCCCAGGGTGTTTGTTGTTTTCACCTATCTTGGACCCCATGGTGTTGTACGTGGCTGGGGGAAGAACAGACCGTCAATGACAAAAGTGAGGACGAGACGGGAAATGAGTAGCTCTGCATCCAACCTTGTGCAAATGGGGTCTTTCATGCTGTCATGTCTGTTGAGGACACTCGTATAAAAAGGATGAAGGAGAACGACCTGTACTGGGTGGCCACGCTACTAGACCCCGGTATAAGCAGAAAGTGGCAGAAATGTTACCAAATTACCGAAAGTCGGAAAGGATGCAGCAGTTCAAAACCAAACTAAAAAATATGCTTTACACAGCTTATAAGGGGATGTCACAGCACAATGGGAATCTAACAGGGAAAGAGGTGAATGTAATCCTCCTCCTACCACGGCGGCAAGGACTGGACGATTTACAGATGTGTTGTTGATGGAGGACATGCGCAGCTTTCAGTCCTACACATCGCCACAGCCCTTCGGGATCCAGCCTTAGAAGAACGACTCGTCCGACAGGTAGCAGACTACCTCGCCTTAACAGCAGATATCGACACTCTGAGGAGCGATGAACCCCTTCACTACTGAGTGTGCAGGCTTGACCTGTGGCCTGAGCTATCCCAGTTTGCGATAGAACTTCTGGCCTGCCCTGCTTCAAGTGTCCTGTCAGAAAGGACCTTCAGTGCAGCAGGAGGCATTGTCACTGACAAGAGAAGTCGCCTCGGTCAAAAAAGTGTTGATTACCTCACCTTCATAAAGATGAATGAGGCATGGATCCCAAAGGGACTGACAGTGGGGGATACGTTTGACTAACAAAAGGCCTGATTACATCCCTTGGCCTCAAAATGGTCCCCACGCTGCTGTATTTAATGTCTGCATACCGGATGACTTTCGTGAATTCTCCACCACCTACAAGGGTTCAAACCGCAATGTTTTAGTCACTTTCCTGCCTGGAAAACATCAATTTTTCCGGCCGCTGCTACAATAGCGGCTGCAACAATGTAATTATTTTTCAGGCATGTGTACATGCCTAATTTTTCTGTCCTATGGTGCAGCACTGTGGCTGCAAAAACAAAACAAAAAAAAGGCACATACAAGTGTCAATTCCCCTTCGTGATCGTTACCTTGTTGTGATGAAGGGGCTTGCGTATCACAATGAAGCAATCATCACCTCTATGAGTGTGTTGGCAATGTTGCCACACCCCAGATGATAAGGCCCTTGCTTCATTATGGTCAGACCAAAAGCGATCGGACGGCTTGATAATATTTCATAGAAAAAACATTAATTTACATTTTGTTTTTTAAGTTGTATGGGTTTTTAATACATAAAATAAAAAAACATAATAAAGTCTCTTAATAGTTTATTAGAAATAATGCAGACAATTAAAAAATCCCCATCAATTCCAATACAAAGCAAGTACAGAGCTCAGAACTAAATTATTTCCTGATGTCGTAATGGTTCGTTAATTCAACAATGTTTAATCAATTCGATACGTCCCCGGATAGAGTGCGTAACAGTGATTAAACTGATAGGAATAGTACTAGTTAAGACACCACTCATATAGGGTGTCACAGCACATTGCTCTGTGCACGCGCAGTGCCCCAATTTGGGAGTAAGAGGACCGACCAAGCTGCTTTTTCCTTCTCCCGGTTCCTAAAATCAATTCAGTTTGGTGTATGAGAGTTTGTTCTGTCACTGTGAAGGCAGTCGAAGGTACCTGGCCTGAGTTTTTTTTCACAAAAGGCAATCCCTGATATGGGATGTAACAGGGATTAAACTGATGAGAATAGTACTACAGAAAATACCACTCATATAGGGTGTGACAGTAAATTGCACGGCGCAGACGCAGTGACCGTGGATTAAAACAGAGTGGAGGGAGCCAGCGTTTTTTTAACCATCGCCCCGTTCGAAAAATCAATTCAATAAATGGACCCCAGATTGGGGACGTTAGAGGGATTAAACTGATGAGAGTAGTACTATAGAAAATACCACTCATATCGGGTATGACAGTAAATTGCACGGCGCAGACGCAGTGACCGTGGATTAAAACAAAGGGGAGGGAGCCAGCGTTTTTTTAACCATCGCCCCGTTCGAAAAATCAATTCAATTCACCTTTCGGGGACCCTTGGTGTTGTACGTGGCTGGGTGGAGGAAGAAACCTTCAATGACATCACCGGGACATGGCTAGCTTGGTATCCAACCTTGTGCAAATGGGGAGTTTGCAGTTGTGCAAATGGACTGTTTGCGGTTGTTTGCGGTGCATTAAAAGGGGAGTTTGGTCTGTCAATGTCTGTGAAGCGGGCGTAACCCTTACACTACCTGATCGATACAACATCATGCCTGATCGTTTACACACACTGGATGTTTTAAAGCATGTTATTCCAAACAATTTAGGAATGTTAGTTGATTTATGCCCTTTATGGATTAAAACCCCACTCTCGTCCACTACGTAATTTTCCATGGGAGTTTTGCCATGGATCCCCCTCCGGCATGCCACAGTCCAGATGTTAGTCCCCTTGAACAACTTTTCCATCACTATTGTGGCCAGAAAGAGTCCATGTGGGTTTTAAAATTCGCCTGCCTATTGAAGTCTATGGCAGTTTGCCCGGTTCGCGAACATTTGCTGAAGTTTGCGTTTGCCGTTCGTGAACGGAAAATTTTATGTTCACGACATCACTAAATATGATACATATATTTTGCACTATGTGACTATTACTTGCTTTCATTAACTTATTTTGCATGTCTACTGAATTTTATATGCAATAACAAAATGGCTACTAATGAAGGGGGTTTGCAGCCCACTTAGAATTCAGGATTTACTAACTGATCGGTCAATCATGAAACCTCACACAATCTTCTGAGCCGCACTGAATCTGATTGGATAGAGCCTCCAGTGTTTAAACTGATTCATACATAAGGTAACTTACTGAAAATGGCAGAAAGAGACATCAAAAGTAACAAATCTCATCTAAAACAAAGAATATTAAACCTGAAAAATTGGAGATAGTTATAATTTAACACATGCGAATATAATTATGTCAATTGATTATTCTAAATGAAGTTGGACTAGTGTTTGAATGTCTGTAATCTCATATCTGAGAATACAAGCTTTTTGACCAGTCCTATTATGTAAGTTTTAAGGGAAACATGATTTATATATACAGTATATAGCAGATTTGTTAAAGAAAGCTTGGCTTTCCTCAGGTCCCAATCAGATGAATGGGACAGCAGGTAGAATTTTATGTGACTGCACCCTAATAATATTTTTATACACTGGTCTTTATATTCTTAGTCCCATTTCTTGCACCTGTTTCTGAAACGTATTTTACAGTAACGACACCAGCTCCAGATGTTAGCTAAAAGTCTATTGGAGATATTAAATGCAGACCACACAAGCATATTTATTTATTTATTTATTTATTTATTTTGCTACTGCGATTTTGATTATTTTTTCTTTCTGGCTTATATTTGAAAATGCATGATGTTGTAGCTCTTTTTTTCAGCATTTTTCAATTTTGTTTCACATTTCCTCCTCTATAGGGGAAAAATGCCATGAAGAAAACACACTGGGCAGATTTTCTATTAACTACATCCGGACCGCCTCACACAGAATCGCATGATCTCAACGGCCCGGCTATTCCTCCCTGACGCGTCGGCGCATCATCTCGCGAGAGCGAGATTTCCTGTGAGCACGCGCGTGCGGATTCACAGGATCGCGTCGGGGAGAAGTTTAACTACAGCCTGCCAGCACTGATCGTGCGTTGGCAGGCTGTAGTAGTTAAAAATCACATATCAGACGCTGTTTTGTTAACAGCGTCTGATATGCCTAGCTACCTGCTCCTCTGGTGGTCCCTTTTGCTTGGGACCACCAGAGGAAACTATATAAGTGCACCAATCACCAATCAAAAAATCTCATTACCCGTATGCTCAATATAAGGAGAACAGCAGAAACTCCTAATGCTGGCCATACAGGTTATGACTGCGGAGACCCTCAAATGCCAGGGCAGTACAAACACCTCACATGTGACCCCATTTTAGAAAGTAGACACCCCAAGGTATTCCGTGAGGGGCATGGCGAGTTTCTAGAAGATTATTTTTTTTGGCACAAGTTAGCGGAAATTGATTTTTATGTTTTTTTCTTACAAAGTCTACCTTTCCGCTAACTTGTGACAAAAAATAAAATTTTACATGAACTCACCATACCCCTCACGGAATACCTTGGGGTGTCTTCTTTCTAAAATGGGATCACTTGTGGGGTATTTATACTGCCCTGGCATTTTAGGGGCCCCTAATGCATAAGAAGTCGTTTGGAATCCAAATGCGTAAAAATGCCCTGTGAAATCCTGATTCTTAATTGGAATTAGGGCCCCTTTGCGCATCTTGGCTGCAAAAAAGTGTCACTAAAGTGGTATCACCGTACTCAGGAGAAGTAGGGCAATGTGTTTTGGGGTGTATTTTTACATAAACCCATGCTGGGTGAGAGAAATTTCTCTGTAAATGACAACTTTTTAAATTTTTTTATACAAAGTTGTCAATTTACAGAGATATTTCTCTCACCCAGCATAGGTATATGAAAAATACACCACAAAACACATTGCCCTACTTCTTCTGAGTACGGCGATCCACATGTGTGCCACTTTTTGCAGCCTAAATGCGTAAAGGGGCTATAAAGATCCAACGAGTACCTTTAGGCTTTACAGGGCTGCTCACAATTTAGCCCTGCCCAAAATGCCAGAACAATAAACACACCCCACAAATGACCCCATTTCGGAAAGTAGACACCCTAAGGTATTCACTGAGGGGCATAGTGAGTCCGTGGGAGATTTTTTTTTTTTTGCCAGAAGTTAGCAGTAATGGAAACTTTATTATTTATTTTTTCCTCAGAAAGTGTAATTTTCCGCTAACTTGTGAAAAAAATTAAATGATACATGAACTCACCATGCCCCTCCACGAATACTTTGGGGTGTCTTCTTTCTAAAATGGTGTCATTTGGGGGTATTTATAATATCCTGACATTCTAGCACCTCAAGAAACATGACAGGTGCTCAGAAAGTCAGAGCTGCTTCAAAATGCGGAAATTCACTTTTTGCACCATAGTTTGTAAACACTATAACCTAATAATTTAGAGAAAAATTTATATAGAAATGTGTTTTTTTAAATTTTACAACAGAAATCGAAAAATATAATTTTTTTGCAAAAATGTCGTTGCATTTTTATTAATAGCAAAAAAAGTAAAAATGTCAGCGACAATGAAATACAACCAAATGAAAGCTCTATTAGTGAGAAGAAAAGGAGGTAAAATTCATTTGAGTGGTAAGTTGCATGACCGAGCAATAAACCGTGAATCTAGTGTAGTGCAGAATTGTAAAAAGTGGTCTGGTCAATAAGGGTATTTAAGCTAGCGGGGCTGATCTGGTTATAAATGTGAAACCAATACAATGTCCCAATCGTTCAAGCAACCCACACATGCAAATGCAAACAACACCAATAAAGCTGTATGGGTCATACCATAACAATAACTCCAAACAAGGGTTATATATAGTAGTATCACAATATTTTATTAAACAAAAATGACATGGAGTACATGATTGACATAGCACAGGACTCACATGATTAAAAACATTTAAAATTTATACTGTACTGGTGATATAGGGTAGGCGCACAAATTCATATTAATAAATAAAGTGCAAAGTGCAAAAAGATGACCATAATATTCGGTAGTATAGAGGTAAGCAGGTCAAATATCCAAAAGTTTTTTAAAGGACTATTAGGTAGAAAACCATGTACATGTAAAGCATGATATCTATTATTTCTAAGTCACAGAAATGAGTATAATATTAAATAATGAAGAGACGCATACTAACCACACCAAAAGAGGCGCCAACCAATATACCACCAGCACAAGCCCCTGACGCGCTGCGCGTTAGCTTTCTCAAAGGGGTAATACACACTTGTGACAGATGTGGCCATATATACTGCTTAACAAACAAGGATTGGCTAATAAACCTAAACATAACGCCCCCTAATCACTCTTGAATTTAAAACAAGTGTCAAAGGCTACCATCTGCCCATTAGTCTATATCAGCCACAGTTCATTACCTGGCGCACACGATCCGCCATGACCGCCATGGACGCAGGTGGCACCACCGTCAGTTCGCGCGAGAGCGGCCACGTAGGAGTCACATGACCGATATCGTCACGGAGTGAGGGGGTGCGGCCAGCATCCAGGTCCATGCGCGGAGCGTGCGCGCTCCACTGCGGCCATATTGAATGTGGGCAAATAGATGGGCAAGAAAAAAGGACAGTATTTAATGGCAAAATCAGCCATAACCGCAATAAGTGCAAGCGGCAACCACCATCGGTCAACGGGAAACAAGCCATGCAAAGGTCACATGCTAGGTGTCATCTCAAAGCAAGGGGGCGCGGCCGACAATCAGACACATGCGCGGCATGCACGCGCACCACTACGGCCATATTTGATGAGGGTAAATGGAATGACAATAAAAGGAAAGAAACCCAGCATCTAAAAACATAAAACATAAATGACAAAAAGCATCACTATTGTTCCAAAGTAAAAAGAATGGCAAAAAAAAGAGAAATAACATCTGTTGGTAAAAAGCACATAAATGACCTAAGAAGCATATCTATTTTTTCTAGGTGACATCCATTGCTGGACAAGACCTCAGTTGGCATATATATAGTATCAGAGTACTTAACCTAAAAAAGTAAATACACGACAACCTAAATAATATAGGTACAGATAATAAGTACTTGCAAAAAAGAAAAAAACTATACATGATTAAATTACATAAAGGGAAAGTGGGGGCAGGGGGAGCAATGAAAAAGAAAGATAGTGTTGATGGTGAGTAAAGTGAAAAATATGTGAACACACATGCACTGCAAAGTAAGCACACAAAGAAAAAAGTGCAAATGAAAATGTGATGTGGTTGTGAATCAAAAAGAGTGATTAGTGTTGGTGACCAATATCAACTAAGATTATACATGATATAAA
This sequence comes from Bufotes viridis, assembly GCA_033119425.1. Classification (NCBI taxonomy): domain Eukaryota; kingdom Metazoa; phylum Chordata; class Amphibia; order Anura; family Bufonidae; genus Bufotes; species Bufotes viridis. The sequence continues at coordinate 244,804,969 of CM065591.1, read as the reverse complement.
TAAAACATTCATAATATATAGAATAAAAGAAAAGGGTGAATAATTGAACACATGATTGTATTATTATAGTGATTCTTTGTCAATACCAACCTATGATCGATGGGTGGACTAAACCACAAAAGTGCAAAGTGCAATTTAACCAAAATCATTAATAACAAGTTACAGCATCCCAAATATATGATCCAGTCCCAGCAATGATAGATAGAACTATATTAAGCCGTAGGCCCATTCACCATACCCTACATACACACTAGGTCATTCACTAACATACTTATGCACGGCTTGATTGTACTACCCCACTGCCCTATTGGGGGCCAATTAGACCCATCAAATACTAGTCCCAAAAAGAGGGAGAAGGAGGAAGGATGGCATCAATATTACATATTGCCTAAATATATATAGACCACATGCGTCACTACATAAACAACATAAATTCTATGAGGATAAGGAGGCACCGAGAAGCATACACGGCCAGCTTTATAAGAAAGATGCCAAGGGAATTTTATCATTCAGACCACAAGGTGTTTGTGTCCGAAGTTTGACAATCCATTTACTTTCCACTTGTTCTAGTCGCTTGAACAAATCACCACCTCTTGAGCCAAGAATTACCCGATCTATACCACGAAACTTCAAATCCTGCCATTTATTGTCGTGTTTTTGTCGAAAATGTCTTGCAACCGGTTTTAGTTTCCTAATTTTTCACGATCAAGGGAATCAATCTTAGCAGCTGCTCGGTATGTCACTTTGGTGCTCCTGAATCTGAGTACGTTATATCCTGGATGCGCTTCATCGATGATGTTCTCTTCATATGGCAGGGGTCAGAGGCAGCGTTACATATCTTTCTGGAACAGCTCAATGTAAATGAGTGGAATATCAAATTAACACATCAAATATCTCAAAAACAGATGACATTTTTGGATATTCATATTGGGGTTTCAGGAGAGGGAATGCTACAGACCAAGGTACATCGAAAGGAAACTGCTGTTAATTCCTTGCTTCATGCCTCCTCTTTTCACCCTAGACACCAGAAAAGATCTATACCAATTGGTCAGTTTTTGCGGGCACGAAGACTCTGTACCACCCATACGGATTTTGAAAATGAATCAATTCTCTTGAAACAACGATTTGAACAGCGACATTATCATCAAACGGACATTCAACAGGGATACCAAAGGGCGAAAAGTACCTCTAGACATTCTCTACTTATACCTAAACATCGTGATATGTCTGTAACCACCTCGACGGTCCGTATGATTACTAACTATAATCCCCAATGGAAAAATATGAGGAAAATATTCTCAAAATTTTGGCCGGTGTTACAGTCGGATCATGTCTTGGAACGTATTATTACTCCTACTCCGGCTTTTGTTGCCAAGCGCAGCAAAAATCTGGGGGATATTCTGGTCTCCAGTCATTACATTCCACCTAAACCAAGGAATTTTCTCTCTATGTCAAAAGGACCCAGATGGGGTTCTATTCCTTGTGGTCATTGCAGTGCATGCAAAGTGGTGGTTCGAACCAATATTTTTGTTGACTCTTCTGGTCATCAGGAATACAAGATAGTCCATTTTATTAACTGCAGCACTTCTGGCATTATCTACTATGCAACCTGTCCATGTGGACAGATTTACATTGGAATGACCACACGTGAATTCCGTACTCGGATTCAGGAGCACCAAAGTGACATACTGAGCAGCTGCTAAGATTGATTCCCTTGATCGTGAAAAAATTAGGAAACTAAAACCGGTTGCAAGACATTTTCGACTAAAACACGACAATAAATGGCAGGATTTGAAGTTTCGTGGTATAGATCGGGTAATTCTTGGCTCAAGAGGTGGTGATTTGTTCAAGCGACTAGAACAAGTGGAAAGTAAATGGATTGTCAAACTTCGGACACAAACACCTTGTGGTCTGAATGATAAAATTCCCTTGGCATCTTTCTTATAAAGCTGGCCGTGTATGCTTCTCGGTGCCTCCTTATCCTCATAGAATTTATGTTGTTTATGTAGTGACGCATGTGGTCTATATATATTTAGGCAATATGTAATATTGATGCCATCCTTCCTCCTTCTCCCTCTTTTTGGGACTAGTATTTGATGGGTTTAATTGGCCCCCAATAGGGCAGTGGGGTAGTACAATCAAGCCGTGCATAAGTATGTTAGTGAATGACCTGAGTGTGTATGTAGGGTATGGTGAATGGGCCTACGGCTTAATATAGTTCTATCTATCATTGCTGGGACTGGATCATATATTTGGGATGCTGTAACTTGTTATTAATGATTTTGGTTAAATTGCACTTTGCACTTTTGTGGTTTAGTCCACCCATCGATCATAGGTTGGTATTGACAAAGAATCACTATAATAATACAATCATGTGTTCAATTATTCACCCTTTTCTTTTATTCTATATATTATGAATGTTTTATTTATATCATGTATAATCTTAGTTGATATTGGTCACCAACACTAATCACTCTTTTTGATTCACAACCACATCACATTTTCATTTGCACTTTTTCTTTGTGTGCTTACTTTGCAGTGCATGTGTGTTCACATATTTTTCACTTTACTCACCATCAACACTATCTTTCTTTTTCATTGCTCCCCCTGCCCCCCCACTTTCCCTTTATGTAATTTAATCATGTATAGTTTTTTTCTTTTTGCAAGTACTTATTATCTGTACCTATATTATTTAGGTTGTCGTGTATTTACTTTTTTAGGTTAAGTACTCTGATACTATATATATGCCAACTGAGGTCTTGTCCAGCAATGGATGTCACCTAGAAAAAATAGATATGCTTCTTAGGTCATTTATGTGCTTTTTGCCAACAGATGTTATTTCTCTTTTTGCCATTCTATTTACTTTGGAACAATAGTGATGCTTTTTGTCATTTATGTTTTATGTTTTTAGATGCTGGGTTTCTTTCCTCTTATTGTCATTCCATTTACCCTCATCAAATATGGCCGTAGTGGTGCGCGTGTATGCCGCGCATGCGTCTGATTGTCGGCCGCGCCCCTTGCTTTGAGATGACACCTAGCATGTGACCTTTGCATGGCTTGTTTCCCGTTGACCGATGGTGGTTGCCGCTTGCACTTATGGCGGTTATGGCTGATTTTGCCATTAAATACTGTCCTTTTTCTTGCCCATCTATTTGCCCACATTCAATATGGCCGCAGTGGAGCGCGCACGCTCCGCGCATGGACCTGGATGCTGGCCGCACCCCTCACTCCGTGACGATATCGGTCATGTGACTCCTACGTGGCCGCTCGCGCGAACTGACGGTGGTGCCGCCTGCGCCCATGGCGGTCATGGCGGATCGTGTGCGCCAGGTAATGAACTGTGGCTGATATAGACTAATGGGCAGATGGTAGCCTTCGACACTTGTTTTAAATTCAAGAGTGATTAGGGGCGTTATGTTTAGGTTTATTAGCCAATCCTTGTTTGTTAAGCAGTATATATGGCCACATCTGTCACAAGTGTGTATTACCCCTTTGAGAAAGCTAACGCGCAGCTGCGTCAGGGGCTTGTGCTGGTGGTATATTGGTTGGCGCCTCTTTGGTGTGGTTAGTATGCGTCTCTTCATTATTTAATATTATACTCATTTCTGTGACTTAGAAATAATAGATACCATGCTTTACATGTACATGGTTTTCTACCTAATAGTCCTTTAAAAACTTTTGGATATTTGACCTGCTTACCTCTATACTACCGAATATTATGGTCATCTTTTTGCACTTTGCACTTTATTTATTAATATGAATTTGTGCGCCTACCCTATATCACCAGTACAGTATAAATTTTAAATGTTTTTAATCATGTGAGTCCTGTGCTATGTCAATCATGTACTCCATGTCATTTTTTGTTTAATAAAATATTGTGATACTACTATATATAACCCTTGTTTGGAGTTATTGTTATGGTATGACCCATACAGCTTTATTGGTGTTGTGGTTATAAATGTGCCACTTTCTTGGGCAGTAGGAAAATAAAAAAAGAGTAATCATGTATTACTGTAAATAATTGTCCAAAATATGGGTGACAGATTCCCTTCAAAAAATGCCAGACAAAATTAATAATGGTAAATGAACAAAGTCTGGGTAGGTGAGCACTCAACAGCTGGCAGCAATCAATTTAATAAAACACATATGTCAAAAACATAAAATACACTATAAAATGTACATTCAACTTCCCATCCCCATATAAAACCTGTAAAAACTGCAGATAAACGACATAGAAGATAGTTACTTGATATACACCTTCAAGTCCCAAGTGTAGTAGTGAAACTCACACTCATTGGTTCGTAACCTCAGAGTTACTTTGTTAATGTTCCAATGCCTTAGGTATAAAAGAGAGCCTAAATCATATGCAGGGTTGTTCCTTTGTTTTAAAATTCACCCTCCTAACGGCTTGCCCTATCATAGATGTTTCTGATGTGCCAACCGATAGGGTACAGTATAATACGCTCTTCCTTGTGTAGGCATCGAGTGCTTATAGATCAGTTCTCTGTGTGGCCAATCGGTGAGGAAGGGATTGGAACGTTTCCCAAACGCGCTTAGTACGACTGATAATTAAATGCCAAAGACCTCCGAATAACTTATGCATGGCCATGCAATAAAGAACAAGTGGAATTACTGGGAACCTCTGCGTACAAATATACAAGACAGCATCGGAGCAAGGTTGAGTTACTTTACCAAGTATTGCGAGATCATATACCAAACACCGCGAGACTACAGAACTGCATGCCGGGTAAGCGCGTCGAAAGACGCTGACAGCAACTACCGTGCACCTAGATTCCTGGAACTTTTGAGGGAGGTAAGAGTGCATCTCTGTATGTTTTAAATATTGATGGGCCACATATACGGATGTGAGTGATATTGGACACCGACTGGCCACACAGAGAACTGATCTATAAGCACTCGATACCTACACAAGGAAGAGCGTATTATACTGTACCCTATCGGTTGGCACATCAGAAACCTCTATGATAGGGCAACCGTTAGGAGGGTGAATTTTAAAACAAAGGAACAACCCTGCATTAATGATTTAGGCTCTCTTTTTATACAAAGTAACAAAGTAACTCTGAGGTTACGAACCAATGAGTGTGAGTTTCACTACTACACTTGGGACTTGAAGGTGTATATCAAGTAACTATCTTCTATGTCGTTTATCTGCAGTTTTTTACAGGTTTTATATGGGGATGGGAAGTTGAATGTACATTTTATAGTGTATTTTATGTTTTGACATATGTGTTTTATTAAATTGATTGTTGCCAGCTGTTGAGTGCTCACCTACCCAGACTTTGTTCATTTACGTAATTATTTGCAGGAGGGGTGGTGTTCCTCCAATCAGGTTTGTAGCCCCTATCCAATTCGTACCTAGGTGAGCCAACGTGAATAGTTTTTCAAAATTAATAATGGACCCTAATGGGTGTGTACTGGCCATCTATTTGGGATGCACCTCACTGGAGTGGGGGACAGAGAGCACAGCTTATACTTTTCCTGGCCCTAAGCTATACATATGCAGCATTTAAATTTGGAACAGAATATATGTAGTGCATAGTTTAACATCATAGATTTGTTATTACAACTGAAACTGTAGCAACTAGTAGCTGTCCACAGATTGCTAATACCACCAAGGATTTACGCAAACATAACACTTGATCATGGGCAGAAGAGTGAGCCACACCAAGAACATCCTATGTGCACCCATTTTATAAGTTGTGTCTCCCTGATACATTCACCTTTTGTGCATTTGCCTGTATGTGGACCCCTGGATAATGTTTAGATTTTGATCTTTGCTTTTATGTAGTATAAAGTTAATGCAAGTTGTGCACTCGCTTAAGTTCATGTCGTCTCTAATCTGGAATAATAAGGAGCAGCAGATCAGCTTGAACTCCAACTTTGAACCCCAAGTCTTCATTTCCTACCTCCACCCAGGAAGAGAAACTCAGCATGAAAATGTTGAGAGGATTTCCACTCTGCAACACACCATCATTTTACATTTCTGTTTAATGAATCATAAGAATTATAGGAACATTACAAATGTATTTTCCTGAGCGGACTATTAGTTTGTTTCTCTGGGCTTCTAATAGAAGACATGCTTCATTTAAAACGCTGAGAAACCCCAGGCTGCCAGGAAATAAATGGTATTATTCGAGGCATTTGCTTCATTTTTAAATGATCTTATCAGGAAATATGCAGAAGTATTATAGTTGAGCTTATTATTTCACTTCAATACTCTGCAGGTGCCGTAATGCTGAGCGACTATATGTGACATAACAGGCACTGCTTCATTTTCTGAGATAAGCTGGCATTATAGTCTTTGTATAAAATCTATGGTTTACATTAGAGTGAATGTCTTTTCTTAGATATACAGTATCATTTATAGTTAATTATTAAAATATGTGCTGTTTTGTTGGGAAATCCTTTAAAACTGTAATTAGTTTACAAACTAATGAGATGCTATCAGAGAACAATTTTTATTTTATAACATAAACTAAAGTAATAAAAGCCGAAGAGACTTCCAAACCTCAAAAATGTAACTATTCTTTTGCATATGTTTATCAATCAGAGGTTATAGAATTTTCTCTCTTGGTGAAGAACAAGTAACAGCAGAGATTAGAGATGAGCAAATTTTTCAAAAATTTGATTCAGTCGGTCTGCCGAATTTTTTGAAAAAACTTGGTGTGATCCGAATTTATTTGCGATGAATCGCATTTTAAATGGCTATTTCCTGGCTTCAGAGAGCCTTTATAGTGGTGGAGAACACTGTGCATTGCAGTAACACCCATAGGGAGTCTGCTGTGGTAGTGAAATAATACTGTGAGTCAGTATGACATGCAGATGACAGGCACGCTCTGAGAATCACTGCATACTTCACTTATTTGGGCAGTCACAGGGCCAAAACTGATCAAATAACTCAAGTATGAACTCAGCCTTACAGGTTAGCGCCAAGAAGAAGCGCACTCCTTTTACACCGTCGTCAGATGATTCCACATAGATGTCTACAGAACCTGTTCTATTAAACGCTTATACAAGTAGAACCCCCTGAGTGGAGAGGGTGTCAGCAGTAAGTTTGTGTTGACATAACTGATTATTTTGCCCTTCCTCTTATCCGTCAGAACAAAAACCCCAAAAACGGATCCTGTCTGTTGAGCATCCGCCTCACTTGGACAGCATTTGGTCAGTATTCCATCAGTATTGCTAATGCCAAAAAAAGAGTGGATTAAAAACAGAGATGACACGTGAATGAAGACCGAGTCTGGAGGTGGCGGCCACATCAGGAGGAGGCCACAGAGTGGTGATGATGGATGCCCAGTAGTCCAGCGGAACTTCAATGTGGGGTGGCAGTGTACTGTCCAAGTATGCCACCACCTGCTGGTTCAGGTCCTGCTCCAGGCCTAGCTGCTGCTGGTGAGTAGTTTCTTCACTAGGTGGGTGAAGAAAGCTGCTCATCAGCGACTCTAGACTCAAGTTGCTGCTGATGGAGCTGGAACTGCTCCTACCCCCTACCATGCCACAGCAGAGGAACGTGAATGCAGAGCACCCCCCTGTTCAGACCTGCCAAGGCAAACGAGGTGCAGAACAGCATGACACCGCTATGCCCTGCACATGTGGTATGCTGGAGGGGCACTGTGAATTGTCCCTGCAGTGGTGGCTGAGGACACAGTGGAGGATGAGGAGGCAGAGGCGGACATTGTTGCCGGACCGACAGCGTGAGAACGTGGAGGCAGTAGAGGCATCACCTGGTCAAGTTGCTGGTGTGGCTGGGCAGGAACCACATTTACCCAGTGGGCCGTAAGGGACATATATTGTCCTTGATTATAGTTAAAGCAACTGACCAATTTTCCCAAAAAAGTCTGTATCACAATCAAATTTCACCACTGAATAGCTAATTGACATAATTCGGTTAATACAGAAGAAAGTCTACAATCACCCATCAATTTTCCCAAAAAGGCTGTTTCACAAAAAATGTCACCAATGAATGGATAATCAACGTAATTCGGTTCATACAGAAGAAAGTCTACAAGCACCCAGTAATTTGACCTTATTATTTTTCTATTAATACACCCAAAAAAAAAATATATATATATATATATAACAATCACAATTTAACTCAGAATGGCTAATAGGACGTACGTACCTATCCTATTAATATACCCTGTAAATGGCTGTAGTACAATGGAATTTCGCTGAACGGCAAATATTTTTTTTGCCCCTAATACACACCAAAAAGGGCTGTCATTTTCTCAATTTAACGCACAATGGCTAATAAGCCCTTTTTCATTTTCCCCACTAATACAATCCAAAAAAGGCTTTAGAACATATCCGCTGAACGGCAAATATTTATATTTTTTTACCCTTGTACACTCCACAAAAGGTTTTAGATTATATAACTGAACTACTGAATGGCAAATATATTTTTCTTTTTTCCACTTATACACGCCACAATAGGCTTTAGAACATAGAACTACACCGCTAAACGGCAAATATATATTTTTTCCACTTATACACGACACAAAAGGCTTTAGAATATATAATTGCACTGCTGAACGGCAAATATATTTTTATTTTGCCACAATTACATGCCAAAAAGGGCTTTAGAACACATAACTGCACCTCTGAACGGCAAATATATTTTACTTTTGCCATTAATATATGACAAAAAGGGCTTTAGAGCATAAAACTGCACCGCTGAACGGCAAATATATTTTTCTTTTGCCACTAATACAAGCCAAAAAAATGCTTTAGAGCATATAACTGTACTGCACAAGGGCAAATAAGACTGTTAATGGCTGTATCAAAAAGCACTTGCACCCCAATAACAAGAATGGTTTGCTGGAATTGCAGAGCTGTATAATGGCAATTTGAGTCCCCAGTCAGCGCAGCAAGATGTCATAGGATAGTTCCTATTACCCAGGTTGTACTGAACCCTGTGCAACATAAATGCTGTTGAATGATTTCTCCCTAATCCTATCCTTTCCCTCCATCTTGAATAATCTTTCCCTGAACTTGTAAATCGTTTTATTTAGCACAATTACGCTTTTTCTAGCCCTGTCTCTAGCGCCTGCTGACATCCTTCTCTGCACTAAGTACACTGGAAAATTGCAGAATCCAAGATGGCTATTTAAATGGCTGTGATATCACAGGGCTGGCTGCTGATTGGCTGCATGAATGGCATAATGGGTGATCCCGCCTTCCCAGAGTTCCTTGCTCCATGTCCTCACACATGCAGCAGCCATTTTAGGAAAAATGGAATTGCTACCACAAAGCGTGAGGAAATTAGAATTCGGTGTGAATCAAATTTTTCTGAAATTCAGAGCGAATTCCACTTCGTCAACTTTGATTTGCTCATCTCTAGTAGAACTTTGCCGAGTTAAAAATTCATTAGTCACAAATCGCCATAAATCAGTTATACCCAGGCCACTCTGCCTTAGGGTACTGCCAAGCGGAGCGGCGTGCTGCTGGTGGCCACAGCTTTCTTTCATTTAATAATGAAGACAGCACTGTATAGTAAGTCTTTGTTGTTAATGGGCGTGCTGCACCTTTTAACAGGGGCTGTTACTGGTATATATAGGGTTTGGCTGGTTAGGTAGGGACACAATCTGTATATTATTGCTGTTCTTGTCTGTAATCTCCTGCAGGTTATTTGACAGTAAACATGAAATATTAATCAGATCTAGCATACCCACATCTCCAACCCCAGTGCTCTCCTGCCCAAAAGGTGGGAGCTTTTCTTCTGCCATCTGCTTTTCCTCCTTTTCCACATCATCTAATATTGATGAGAATATGTTATCATGAACATCCAGCTCCTCTTGTCTCTGCATCTTGCTGACTTTTCTAAAACATGGAAACTTTGAAGGATGATTTGGAAGAAGTTAAGCAATCAAAAGATCATGTTGAGCATCATTAAGGCCTGGCTTCCTAAGGGTTGCAGACTGGATGGTATTGGTTGGCACGCTGGCACCGGAATAATAAAGTCTTACATTTACAGCTGAGGTAAGAATAAATAAATAATACTGATGCAGCATAAGTCTCTCAGCACTCTCCTGCTCCAATATTCTTCTATTAATTGTTTTCAGCAACATTGGCCCTAAGGCAGGAGCGCTTGCCACTTCTCTCCCTATGTTCAGCTCACAGGACAATGGTAGAGATGAGGGTTTTATAGGGCTGTGACATCACAGTAGGTGGTTGTCTGCAGGTTGGCTGTCTACACAGCATTATGGGTGATCAAATGTTCCCGGGCGTCTTACTTACACTTTCGAACACATGCTGTCGCCATTTTCGGAAATAGCGGATTCATTACCACAAAGCTCCATGCCTGGTTGGGGATAATGCAGATAGTAAGGGCTAACAATTATGAGAACGCAAAGATATGGGGACACTGCTTTGCTCACGGTGGGTGAAGCTTGCAATTACTGTTGAGTGAAGCGTTTTAAGCTGATTTCGGTCCAAAATTTATTTTGTTTTTTTTCTAAAATGGCAGCTGCATGTGTTACAAAGCAAAACTAAATGTAGAGGAGACAAGCCCGGAAATGCAAGATCAATGCTGTGCAGCCAGCCAATCCGCATATAGCCATAGAGAGCAAAGGGAGAGACGTGGCAAGAGCTCGTGCGCTTGGGACAGTGTTGCTAAAATAAATTCCTAGAAGAATATTGGAGAGTAAGAGTGCAGGGAGACTTATTCTGCATCAGATTTATTTTTTTATTCCTTCATTTACTTATTCCTACCAATAAGATGGACGCCTTTATTATTCCACTGCCAGAGTGCCAACCAATACCATCCTGTCTGAACCCCTTAGGGGGGCTAGGTCTTAATAATGACTATCCTCATATTTTGCTGGCTTTACTTCTTCCAAATCATCCTTCAAAGTCTCCTTTCTAGAAAAGTCAGAAAGATGCAGAGAGGAGGAGCTGGGTGTTTCTGATGTGGAAAAGGAGGAAAATCAGATGGCAGAAAAGGGCTCCCACCTGTAGGGGAGGAGAGTGCTGGGGGTTGGAGAAGTGTGAACAGCCCCTGTTTAACGGTGCAATAAAGGTGCCGCATTGCTATTAACATTGAACACCGACTATACAGTGTAGTCTTCATTATTATATATAAGGCACTTCTTCACCCCAGCAGGGTTGCACCGTGTTGTCATACCCTATGGATCCATTCACACGTCCGCAACTGGTTTGCGGTCTGCAAATTGCGGGTCCGCAAAACACAGACACTGTTTTTGTGCATTCCGCATTTTGCAGACCGCACATGTCCAGCACTATAATAGAAATGCCTTTTCTTGTCCATGGCTGTGGGCAAGAATATGACATGTTAGATTATTTTGAAAATGAATGGGTCTGCACCCATCTACGGACCAATTTTGTGGATGTGTGAATGGACCCTAAGGCAGAGTGGCCTGGGCATACCCGATTTATAGCGATTTCTTACAAATTATTCCATAAAGACTCAAATTTCTTGTACAACTTCGGCGAAGCTGCTGAATCAAATGTTTTTAAAAATTTGCTCATCTCTACGTGCAAGTTAACCAAATTGTCTATTTTTTTGCTAGCGGTAGTTGGTTGTTTCTGGATGCTGAACTGTTGACAAGAAGTCTCCTGAGAGAGTGAGACAGCTGCTGAATGTTTGCGGTGGGTCAAATTATTATAATTCTCATTGTGAAAACCTTTCCTGTAATTCATGGTACTCTGTGCAGGGAGAGTTTCCTCTCTCTCTGCATCATGTCAGGCATAACAGGTGGACTGTTATGCTTGACATGATGCCGATAGAGAGGAAACTCTCCCTGCACAGAGTACCATGAGTTACAGGAAAAGTTTTCTCAATGAGAATTATAATAAGTGTAGTGCCCTGGAACAAGACTATTTTGGACTATAAATGGGTTAACTTGCACTATGATTTAAGCTGTTGTTTACAGGCTTTCCTGATTGATTGGACTGAGCACCAAGGTCCACATTGGAGAGAAGAGGCTTGGGAATGCTTGTGTTCTGAACCTGTGGAGTTTATTGTAATATATCCTGCTCATTTGCACTATTATTGAACTATGGAAACGGTTAATTTACAGCCAGCTAACACAGAGACACTCTTTACCTTTCTATCTATGCACTGAGAAGTTAGAAATCTTACACTGATACTATAAGAGAATATGCAAACTTTTGGAGGGGAAAAAAACAGACACTCTGATCTTCTGACTGTCTGGAAGACTTGTTTGTGTCTGGAAAAACTGATTAGTCCTTTCCATAGACTTTTACTGAAACTTTTGTGAGTATACAATAAAAAGTGGCAACACTGTTTTAAGGAATTACTGCACCAGCGGAGTGTTTCTATTGCCTTATAGCTTATGAAGTACTTATATCGATGAAGAGAGATACCGCAATTGAGACTAATTACCGCATAAGATCTGCCGGCATCTAGTAAGTAGACTGGCGGAACTGAGTGGGGAAAGTGTCTCAACGGTATTTCACGATTATATGTATTTCTCGATATCCGCAGAGCCCTTTATGAGGTGAAGGCAACTGGGATTTTACTCCAACCTTGGATCCTTTGTTCTTAAATAAGTAGGCACCTGAATGTTGGACGCGCGGTCTTAACCCCATTTTCTACATACCGCATAGTGTGAACTGATCTCCGCACACAAACAAGACCTGCAGCGTAGTACCATAGAATCTTCACTGGTGACTAATCAATTGTTTCTCTCTCTACAAGACTATGGCAGACTGAAATTGTAACACTGTTTCTGCTTAGGCTGTGCTTCTCCACCCCACCCCTCCCACTAGAAGTTTCTAGATCAGTTTGAAATTGCCTGCAGATAGGTCCCAGTGTTTAGTAGAAGATACTCCACCATTCTGCACCAGAAGTAGACAATGAGATGAGGATACTCTGACACAGACCCTGAGTCAACGGCCCTTTTAGCAGAGGGCTAGCCAGATGGCTAGCTCAGGCCTTTCCTCAGCACAGAACATTCGTCTGCCAACGAGGAGACTGGAGAAAACGGCTCAGTGCCTTGCCTGTACTGTTTTGCACTTCAGTAAAGATGCACACTGGTTTATTACAAACCCTGACTCTCTGAACTCTTTATCCATTGAGGTGCACCATGCCTTACCATCCCTTCCAGAGAGCAGCAACATGTGGTGACAAGTCTAAGGTGTCCAAGGGACCTAGTATAGCATGGGGACCGCCACTAACCCAACTACTGCACAATAATAGTTTTTATTTATATAACACTAAAATAGTCCACTTCACTTTACAAATCAGACATGCAGAGTAGCTAAAGAACAATTCAGACAATAGGAGTAAAAATCCTTCTTATAAGAGTTTATGAGGGAAATAAGAGGGACACAAAAGGTACAGTGGTCCAGCCTCTGCCTATAAAACTTTGTTAACTAGTCAAGATATGAATTGAATTTGTATAGTGTGGAGGATACTGTTTAATGAAGTTCCTAAGGTGAAGAATAATGTACAAGACGGTACATACAGAGGAGTGAAATAGGGAGAGCAAGCACATAAGAGTTAGATTAGGGAATATGATAGGCATGACTAAAAATACATGCTTAAAACTGTGAATATTGGGAAGTAACTTAATTGTCTGGGGTAGCACATTCCAGAGAACCAGCACAGCTCTTGGAGAAAAGGGTGCTCACTGCTAAGTGGTTAATGTTAGGCAATCCTATTATATTGCTGTACAATGTGAGAGAAAGAACATGTTGGAGAACTGCTATTGCCAGCTGACACACCTATTTTGAAATTGGTCAGCCATGTCCTGCATGTTGTTCATATGGAAAACTTTCAGACAAATTCTTCTCTGTTCCACATTTGGTCATATTTAGTAAAATGTATACATGTATTCAACTGTACAGCATTGTGCCTTACTAATGAATTAGAAAAGTAGTTAGTACAGCTTATAATGAAACTTCATAGTAGTGGGACTTTTTGGGAATGACTGGACCCTACATTATCCAATATAGCACTTACACATTCTGACAAGATGAGGATACAATGAGGTAAGTGGTTTGATATATAACATGATATAGGAGGTTCATCATGGACAGCTAAGCCAAATAAATATATATAGTGACTAGTGATGAGCGGCAGGGCAATATTCGAATTTGCGATATTTCGCGAATATTTGGGCGAATATTCGCCATATATTCGAAAATCGTAATCTCAGTCATTATTTTCTTGATTGCGAAAATTTGCATAAAAATAGCATAAATTTACATATTTTTTTTATTAATTTACATAAAAATTCACATAAACTGGTATTTAAAAGGTATCTTTCAAATGCCAGGTTATGCAAATTTTTATGCGAATTTTCGCTATCGGAAAATAATGACATTATTTTCTTGCTTGCGAAAATTTGCATATAAAAATTCGCATAAAAACGAATATTCGTAATTGCGAATATATTTTGCGATATTCTAAATATTCGCGACTCGCGGTGCCGATATTCGCAATTCGAAAATTCGTGATCAACACTAGTGACGTCTTCTCTGATATAGATGTTCTCCTTCCTCATCTTCTCCATTGGAAGCAGACCACCTTGACAACTTCTTTAGGCTGGGTCTCTGCAGAGTTTTGCACACAGACATCTTAGATTCCTCACATTTTCATCATCTTCCTCCTGTAGGTGCCCCAACATTGTCATTCTGCTGCTACCCCCAATACTGTGCCAGCTGTACTCTCCAAAACCCCAAAATATACTGCATAAAAAAGCCCAACAATAATAACGGCCCCTATAAAGCCCCCCACAATAACAATGCCTCAGTTGTGCAGTCCCATTTAAATTACATCATTCTCCTCCCTCCAACATGCAGTTCAATGTAAATAACATTACTCCCTCTACCCAGCCCCTCCAACATACAGTCGCAACCTCCACTTGATGTCTGGCCATAATTTCATGTTTCCCAGACTTTTTGGCAGTATATAAGTCCTGCCAGTTAATGGCGGCACTGGCTGGTCAGTGAGATTGTTTTGTGATATGTCAGTAGTGGCAAGCATAACGGCAGAAAGAGATAGAGTCGGCCAGGCACTGCCTGGCTGCTAGTAGAAGCAGTGTCCCTCCCTAGTGGAGCGAGCAACAGAGAAGATGATTCAGCAGCAGGGAGGAGTGCAGCTAAGTGCAAGTATTTACTGATAGCAGCCCCCAGCAGGATTCAGTCACTTTCTGCCTCTAGATAAATGCTGCTGGTGCTGATCAGTTGTTCAGGTGCGGCAATGTCCCTTCCTCCTGGTGGAGTGATGCTCCCTGTGACAGCGCATAGAGTACAATACTCACCAGGAGCAGATTAAGGGCACTGTAGGGGAAGTGTGGGCCCCTTCTAGCCCACTGCATACCAATGTGTCAGCTCTTAATCTAATTGGTCCCTTTTCTTAATCTACACTGGGGGATGTTAATAATTGGTTGCTGCACACGGGCATTGAGTCATTATACACTATACAAAATAATGTTACATGTAATATATCCTGTATTACATACAGGTACACATCATACTACACATTTCACATGTTATTACATACAGGCACTTAGTGCACATCACACATGGAATTACATACAGGTACATACTATACTGTGAGAACAAGGTTTGAGCTCAGATGACACTGCAGATGAGCCTCCAATCACTGAAAATTTCTGCCTTGCAGTGTACAAGAAAAATAAAGTATTGGCTCAAGTTTTCTATTTATCAAGAGTTATCCGTGAATTGTACCCACCAAACTATACATTCAGATTGCAAGATTTTGGCGGTAACCTGTAATTTCACCGTCATCATTGTCAAAGGAAAGCTCAGCATGTTTCCCATCAGTTTTCCTGCTGGTGAGGTCCTCTTCAGGTATGGAGTTTATCCTGCTCACAGTGTAATGTATATTTCCCATAAACCACACAGACCTTTTCTATGTGTTATAGAGAAGTTTTCCTGCTGGTGAGGTCCTCTTCAGGCATGGAGTTTAGCCTGCTCACAGCGAACTGTCTATTTCCCATAAACCACACGGACCTTTTCTATATGTTATATGCAGAGAGGTTTTCCTGCTGCTGATGTCCTCTTAAGGCATGGAGTTTAGACTGCTCACAGTGAACTGTCTATTTCCCATACACCACATGGACCTTTTTATGTGTTATATGCAGAGAAGTTTTCCTGCTGGTGATGTCCTCTTAAGGCATGGAGTTTAGCCTGCTCACAGCGAACTGTCTATTTCCCATAAACCACACGGACCTTTTCTATGTGTTATAGAGAAGTTTTCCTGCTGGTGAGGTCCTCTTCAGGCATGGAGTTTAGCCTGCTCACAGCGAACTGTCTATTTCCCATAAACCACACGGACCTTTTCTATGTGTTATATGCAGAGAGGTTTTCCTGCTGGTGAGGTTCTCTTCAGACATGGAGTTTAGCCTCCTCACAGTGAACTGTCTATTTCCCATAAACCACACGGACCTTTTCTATATGTTATATGCAGAGAGGTTCTCCTGCTGCTGAGGTCCTCTTAAGGCATGGAGTTTAGACTAGTCACAGTGAACTGTCTATTTCCCATACACCACATGGACCTTTTTTATGTGTTATATGCAGAGTTTTCCTGCTGGTGATGTCCTCTTAAGGCATGGAGTTTAGCCTGCTCACAGTGTAATGTAAATTTCCCATACACCAGACGGACCTTTTCTATGTGTTATAGAGAAGTTTTCCTGTTGGTGATTCCTCACATTTTCATCATCTTCCTCCTAGGTGACCTCTAACATTGTCATTCTGCTGCTACCCCCAATACTGTGCCAGCTGTACTCTCCAAAACCCCCAAAATATACTGCATAAAAAGAAGCCCAGCAATAATAACGGCCCCATAAAGCCCCCCACAACAACAATGCCTCAGCTGTGCAGTCCCATTTAAATTACACTGTCATTCTCCTCACTCCAACATGCAGTTCACAATGTAAATAACATTACTCCTCTGCAGCCAGCCTCTCCAACACGGTCGCACCTCGCACCAGATGTCTGGGCCATGCTTCATGCTTCCCAGACTTTTGGCAGTATATATAAGTCCTGCTCCAGTTAATGGCGGCACTGGCTGGTCAGTGAGATTGCTTCGGTAGACATGTCAGTAAGTGGCTTAAGCATAACGGGCAGAAAGAGAGATAGAGTTCGGCCAGGCACTGCCGCGGCTGCTAGTAGAAGCAGTGTCCCTCCCTCAGTGGAGCGAGCAGCAGAGAAGATGATTCAGCAGCAGGGAGGGAGTGCAGCTGAGTGCAAGTATTTACTGATAGCAGCCCCAGGATCTCGTCACTTTCTGCCTCTAGATAAATGCTGCTGGTGCTGATCAGTTGTTCAGGTGCGGCAATGTCCCTTCCTCCTGGTGGAGGATGCTCCTGTGACAGCGCATAAGTACACTACTCACCAGGAGCAGATTAAGCGCACTGTAGGGAAGTGGGCCCCTTCTAGCTCCACTGCATACCAAGTGTCAGCTCTTAATCTAATTGGTCCCTTTTCTTAATCTACACTGGGGGATGTTACATAATTGGTTGCTGACACGGGGCATTGAGTCATTATACACTATACAAAATAATGTTACATGTAATATATCCTGTATTACTACAGGTACACATCATACTACTACATTTCACATGTTATTACATACAGGACATGGTAGTGCATCACACATGGAATTACATACAGGTACATACTATACTGTGAGAACAAGGTTTGAGCTCAGATGACACTGCAGATGAGCCTCCAATCACTGAAAATTTCTGCCTTGCAGTGTACAAGAAAAATAAAGTATTGGCTCAAGTTTTCTATTTATCAAGAGTTATCCGTGAATTGTACCCACCAAACTATATATTCAGATTACCAGATTTTGGCGGTAACCTGTAATTTCACCGTCATCATTGTCAAAGGAAAGCCTCAGCATGTCTCCCACTCGGGCTCTCTCCTGCCGGTGAGGTCCTCTTCAGGTATGGAGTTTAGCCTGCTCACAGTGTAATGTCATATTTCCCATACAACCAGACGGACTCCTTTCTATGTGTTATATACAGAGAGTTTCCTGCTGGTGAGGTCCTCTTCAGGCATGGAGTTTAGCCTGCTCACAGTGAACTGTCTATTTCCCCATACACCACGATGTGACCTTTTCTATGTGTTATATGCAGAGAGGTTTTCCTGCTGGTGAGGTCCTCTTCAGGCATGGAGTTTAGCCTGCCTCACAGTGATACTGTCTATTTCACACACCGTATAGACCTTTTTCATGTGTTATATACAGAGAAGCTTTTCCCCGCTGGTGAGGTCCTCTTCAGACATGGGAGTTTAGCCTGCTCACAGTGTACTGTCTATTTCCCATACACCAGACGGACTTTTCTATAGGTTATACAGAGAGAGTTTTCCTGCTGGTGAGGTCCTCTTCAGGCATGGAGTTTAGCCTGCTCACAGTGTACTGGTCTATTTCCTCCACTCACCAGACGGACCTTTTCTTATAGGTTATATAGAGAAGGTTTTCCTGCCGTGAGGTCCTCTTTCAGGCATGGAGGTTCATGCCTGCTCACAGTGTGCTGTCTATTTCCCATAAACCACACGGACCTTTTCTATATGTTATAT
>CM065591.1:244767477-244786400 GCA_033119425.1 Bufotes viridis | reverse complement strand
CTTTCATCTAGGTTACATGCCACTGATAGCAGGCTGAGTGCCCGCTATCTCTAATAACCAGGCACAGTGCATTTAATACAATACATAACGGTTACATAGCACTTTCTGAACACACCTGAAAACAAGCGGCATAGTGGTGTCACACATTGGTTAGGGTACTTTAACACTTGCGGCAGTGTGATCCGGCAAGCAGTTCCATTGATCTGAGAAATGCCTGATCAGTCAGAAAAATGCATTGCAACACTGGATCTGTTTTTCCAGTGTCATCAGGCAAAACTGATCTGGTATTTTTTTCCCCACATTTTTAAAGGTCTGCACATGAGCAGACCAGAATGCCGGATCGGTCATTGCAGTATTTTTAATGCAGGATCGGCACTAATACATTTCAATGTAAATTAATGCCAGATCCAGCATTCCGGCAACTGATCAGGCATTTTGGACGGAGATAATACCGCAGCATGCTGCGGTATTTCCTCCGTCCAAAACGCCTAACAGTGACTGAACTGATTCATCCTGATGCATCCTGAACGGATTTCTCTCCATTCAGAATGCATTAGGATATAACTGATCAGTTCTTTTCCGGTATTGAGCCCCTAGGACGGAACATAATGCCGGAAAAGAAAAACGCTAGTGTGAAAGCTCCCTTAGGCATTAGAGACAGTAGCAGGCTGTAGGAATGGTAGTGCCCGCTCTGGGGTACCACAGAGACTGTCTCTCCAAAAAAGGGACACTTGGGAGGTCTGCACTGGACACAATTACACACTCCCTACTGACTACTCTGTAACTTACCTCTTTCCTGTAGTCTTTTCCTCTGTGCTGATGGCAGCTTCTGTCTCCACTGATCAGTGTTTGGCAGCTTCTGTCTCCACTGATCAGTGTTTGGCAGCTTCTGTCTCCACTGATCAGTGTTTGGCAGCTTCTGTCTCCACTGATCAGTGTTTGGCAGCTTCTGTCTCCACTGATCAGTGTTGTGAAGCATCAGGGGGAGGGCAGGGAACTGTTGATGGCTGAAAGCTCCCAGTAAGACACTGCTGGGAGGAGGGTGTAAATGGATTAGTAGCAGGACCCCCGGAAGAAAACCTGCAGCAAAAATCCTGCAGGTCAAAGGATGGCACTGCTTGGAGATTGCTGCCTCACCTCACTTTAACTATAGCTTCTACAGTGTAGATGTAAGGCTCCTTGCTGCCTTAATTTATCTGCTTACAGCAAGGCTGGCAGTTCTTTTACAAATTGCTGCGCCCTGGTGTTTGGAAAGGGTGTCCCCCCTGAGGCGAAGTTCTCAACTGGCCTCATGGACAGTGCACCCCTGGCTATGTATTGCACCCAATAGAACAATATATGGAAGGCACAGCCAGGGTTCACAATCCTGGCTTAACCCTCGTAATAGTTTAGGTGTGGTCAGTGATAGGGAGAGATTGGAAGGGAGAGGAAGCTGTGACTTGTGCTACCTCTTCTTAGGCCCAAAGAGCTACAGAGAGTCACAAAGACATAGTAACATAGTAACATAGTAACATAGTATATAAGGCCGAAAAAATACATTTGTACATCCAGTTCGACCTGTTTCCTGCAAGTAAATCCAGAGGAAGGCAAAAAAAAAAAACTGTGAGGCAGAGCCAATTTTCCCCACTTAATGGGAAAAAATTCCTTCCCGGCTCCAATCATTCAATCAGAACAACTCCCTGGATCAACGACCCATCTCTAGTAGCTATAGCCTGAAATATTATTATGCTCCAGAAATACATCCAGGCCCCTCTTGAATTCCTTTATTGTACTCACCATCACCACCTCCTCAGGCAGAGAGCTCCATAGTCTCACTGCTCTTACCGTGAAGAACCCTTTTCTATGTTTGTGTACAAACCTTCTTTCCTCCAGACGCAGAGGATGTCCCCTCGTCACAGTCACAGTCCTGGGGATAAATAGATGATGGGAGAGATCTCTGTACTGACCCCTGATATATTGTATACATAGTTATTAGATCTCCCCTCAGTCGTCTTTTTTCTAAAGTGAATACCCCAATTTTGATACCCTTTCAGGGTACTGTAGTTGCCCCATTCCAGTTATTACTTTAGTTGCCCTCCTCTGAACCCTCTCCAGCGGATCCGCAAAAAAAACTGAAGGCTTGAAACAGTTTCTTAAAGTACCTGCACAAGTGCCCTGGTTTGCAAGCAACCATCAGCAAAAAAACGGATGCGGATGGAAAAACGAAGGCTTCAGTGTGGCTTCCGTTTTTGCGGACCCATTGACTTCTATGGGTCCGCAAAGCCGTTTTCTACGGACAAGAATAGGACATGCCATATTTTTTGCGGACGTGAAATCGCGGAATACGGGCGCGGACAGAACGCGGAAGAGGCATCAGTTTTTCTGCGGATCCATAGGAAATGAGATGGGATCGCAAAAAAAGCAGGAAAGAAGCCGAGAAAACACTATCGTGTGCATGTAGCCTAAGTCTGCTGTATTTGACCTAGTTACTGACTCCTGCATCATATCCCGGCCATTTCACTCTACACACCCTGCCTTTCATAAAAATACTTATTAACATCATAGGCACCCCGACTATTATCAGGTAGGAACCCCAACATCAATGTGTTCCCCGGAGGAAGAAAGGGTGAGCCCTCCTTTCACTGAGTGGCCCTGGGGAGTAACGGTGTGAGGAAAGTCACTGTGATTGACTAACAGCCAGAGCCTCTATCACCTCCCATCCTCTGCTCCTTCCAGGCCACAGTGGAACCTTTAATATTTTGTCCTTATAACAAACTTTAGGTCACCTGTAAAATTAAGATATCGACACCTAAAGCTGGATAACAACCAATGCGGTTATCTGAAACCATGGCATGTGTCCTTTCCGGGCAGCCTTGCCATAGACCCTAGCAGGAAACTTTCCGGTGGGTCGATGCTCAGTGGGCCTCCCAATTAACGCTCCTAGTATCAGGTCTGTATATATCTAGCTGGTGGTCGAAAGTTCTTAAGGCCCCTTTCACACGAGCGTGACGGATTGGTTCCGGATGCGTTCAGGGTGCGTTCAGTGAAACTCGCACCATTTTGCAAGCAAGTTCTGTCTGTTTTGTCTGCGATTGTCAGCGATTGTTCAGTTTTTTCAGCGTGAGTGCAATGCGTTTTGATGCCTTTTTCCAACATGAGATAAAAAACATGTGAAAAAGGCATTGCACCCGCGTGTAAAACTCACTCGTGTGAAATGGGCCTAAAGGTGAGGCACAAGTTGCCCTTCTGAATTCAAGTGTATAGCCACCCTGAGTACAATGCTACAGTTGAATACTGCAGCAGGGCAAGGAAGCAGATGGCTGCCTGTCCCAACCTACATTCACAAAGGCCACAGCCCACTGGGCCCTATGGAAGCCTATGGGAAAAAAAAAAAAAAGACAATAAAAAAGACTCCTATGTATAACTTTCATTGAGCGCCGCACCTAACGAGATCGGTCAGTTCTCCAACAGTCAAATAGTTCAATATGGTAAAGGTGCTCGCTGCTCTATTAAATGTAAAACACCACAATATAGACAACAACTTAACATCTTCTTTTATAAGTTTTCCCAATGAATATCTTCACGTTCTATGGATTGTATTGTTCTTCCTTGCAGACTAATATTATCTGAATGTATCACTTTCATAAACGGGCTTAACAATATAGCGACCCACAATAGTGAGGCAGCGCTGCGATACCGGATCCGCACTCCAGGGTTTTATTATACTGACAAATGTAAAATAACAAAGTGCATGTAAAATCACAGATCCCTCTCTGGAGCTGCCCGACTCGTATTTCAGGTCAGCTTCTTTCAGGACATAAACAACCTTTTCGGGACAATCCGTAAATATATGCAAATATATGCCGTTACACCTAGAGGCTCAGCTCTCTCTGCAACTGCCGCTCCCTCTGCACTTTGATTGACAGGACCAGGTGTGATGATGTTTATAATGAAGTATTTATAACAAAGGTTTTCACTTCTATGAGTTGTATCGTTCTTCCATATCCAAAAATATTTATGTGAATAGGGTATTTAAACATCATTTTTCTCAGCAATGCGGGCAAGTATGGACATGGGACCAACACAGATGCCCTCAGCTGCCAAGCGCACATATGACAGGTCAGCCAGTTTCATAGGCAAAAATCTGCTGACATGCCCTTTAAGTCTCGTACAGTGCTAAAAAATTGTAAAAAAACAAAACAATTATAGATAAATGGTAATAGATAATAAAGTGTAGATGGTGATTAATATTTTACCAGGGAGGGGGTGCAAGATAAGTTCAAGACACCTGAACTCACTCCTCCCTCGCCGAGATCGCCTTGAAAGTATGGTAAACTTCAATGATGTAGCTAGGGACTTCAATGGAGAGTTAGGAAGTTCTTTATTTTAAATCAGCTCACTGCGTTTCAGGGGACAATATCAAGTCCCCTTCTTCAGGAGCATAAGAGCATACACATAGCATAAAAACACACATATAAATAGAGATAGAAATGTATTGTTTAACCAATGGAAATTCATAAATGCCACAAAAACCTGAGAATCAGGAAACTGGAAGAGATGGGGACGTCACTTCTGGTTGAAGACCACATTTACAGAGAGGGTATTGCTGAGAGCACAATATATAGCCCTTTTCATATATATAATATCAAATGGTAATCAGTTAATCCTATTGGCTGCTTAATCATTGAGAGAGAGGCCTCTTGTTCCACTGAAATCACCAGAAGCAGGCCGAGGGAGCATGCTTCCCAACGTGGAACGCATGTGAGGTTTCCACGAAATGGTAGAGACCAATGCGCTCAAGGGTGGAAAGCACGTGCAGCAGCTGAGAGAGGAAGTGGAGAGGAAGTGGAGAGGAATATCAACGGACTTCCTCCACGGTGTGGTTATTTGCATGCCAAGGTCTAATGCACCAGGCAAGGGGAGGGGGAAAATGAATTGCATGCCTATGTGTCTCAGATTGGAATGTACATGACGCACACAACATATGGGTATGTGTAGTGTACGGGAGCTGTAATACCCGTCACTACAGAAGGGTCACTGGTGTGCTGTCGTTTCCTATTTATGGGGAGGTTGGTATAAATAATCTTCAGATGTAAGGTAATGCTATGCACTTCCCTGTTACTGTGAGTATTGCATGTGCAGGCCTGCTAGGGATTTCATTCCAGCTCTAGTCACTAGAGGGAGCTAGGGAGCCCTAGTTTATATAAGGCCCAGTCAGGGAAGGCACAAGCAGTTGAAGCCCAGGCCTTGAGCCTGTAAAGTCAAGCCCAGGCCATGAGCCTGTGAAGGCAGTGCAGGCCTGGAGCCTGCCGACTAGGAGGGGGCATTTCAGTCCCTGAAAGGGTCTATCACAGCTGTATTACAGTGGAGGGTCTATTTTTTATAAGCTTTAAGTTTCAATATATAGACAGAAGGTTGCAGTTTGTATGGAGTGAACTTTGGACTGCAATGTAGCAGTAAAACTGGTTATATTGCAGTCCAATATCTATAAGCTGTACATCTTATCTGCATGTCACTGTAACAGGCACATGCGGGTTCTATTATGTGAAAACAAACTATTTTGTTGACATATAGGCACATGCGGGTTCTATTACGTGAGAACGAACTATTTTGTTGACATATGATGAGATGACAGAAAATACACGAAAAGGCGTATGTTACTCTGTGATCTGTGATTGGTTAAACTTAAACATCATGCCATTCATTACTGCTATATATACCTCATGCTGTTAAATAAAGATTTTAGAGAGGATTTGAATCAACACGAAAAAGCGTGTCTTGATTGGGTCTCTCTCTCCTGACGTCAGAGAATCTAAAATGATGCCGAACACCAGAATCTGCTAATAGGGGTCTCAATCAGAAAGGATAGTCCTAACAATTTGGGGGCTCGTAATCCGGGATCGAGAAGCCATCCTTGACGCTCTGGTAAGAGGTGACATTAATTTTGTCCCCTTCCTTGCCGGGTCCGAGGCACTGGCTACACTCGCAATATACGTAAGTACAGAATTTTGTATCTGGGATACATAGACTCAGGGAGTCTGATAAGTGCACTACGTGTCAGGGACACGTTTGTTACAACTCTGGGAGTTGTACACAGTTACATAGACTCAGGGAGTCTGATAAGTGCACTACGTGTCAGGGACACGTTTGTTACAACTCTGGGAGTTGTACACAGTAAGTGAGGTACTCTGGGAAGTACCCCGTAAAACTGTACTTCAGAAGGGCCCAGGCAATCCCCTATAAAAAAAAAAAAAATCTGTTTAGGGAGCAGAAGGTTTTCGGCTTCATTTTTGATTCTTAATAGGATAGTTTTAGAAGTTTGCATGATAAGTTGTTTGATAATTATAAATTTCTGCATGCTAAATTGTTTGATAATTGTAGAAGTTTTGCATGATAAGTTGTTTTGTCTACCGTAGTTATATAGGAGGAAGTGACAAGCTGGGTGGTAAGTGTACAGCTGTCATCCTACAAACTGTCTGTTTTGTTTTGTTTTTTGTTTTTTTGCTATTACTGTTTTGAATTTCTTTTTTGTAAAGAAAATAAGTTTTGATTATGGGTAGTCAAAAATCAAAGACAGAATACCCTAGACCAGAACCAGGAGAAACATGTAAACAATATGTTGCCCGAGTCAGTCCTACAAATTATTATCTTGTTAACCCATGGGTGGATAATTTGGCAGGATGGACAGAGGCAATGGAAGCGGTAGACCCTTTCCCAGGGAAGGAGACAATAGCATATATCACATGGACATGGTCAAGGGTCTATGCTTAGGCGACACTGCCGCCTGGCCATATTTTGAACCTGACCCTTCATGGGATATGGATTATATGCAGAAAGGAGGAGAACAATGGCTAGAGATAGCTCCTCACTGGTATGATCCTAGCATGTGCAAGACAAAAGGTTTAAAAAGATCAAAAGACGATAGAAAACTACATGAGATACAGACTAAGAAGGAAAATGATACAAAACAACAGATGTATCCCCCACCTTCATATGTACATAAAATTAACTGTTTAGCGCTCAGGATTTAATTGCAGCCAGTCACATAATAGCAGGACATGCAGTTAGTAAACAACCCCCACCCCCAATTGTATCGAGATATAATTTAAGGAACAAGGGTTAAGTGGAAAAGGATAGTGAGATAAGGGGACCTGAGACATCCATGCCTTTTTGACAGTTGGTAATCAACTGATGAAAAAGGCTTTGGACATAGATGACCTTAATAAAATTATTAAACACTGCCCCAAGCCTACTGTGGCTCCGTCTGGCACAGTGGCTTATTTAAAGAAAGCCTGTAAAGGGAGAAATATGCGACAGACAGCAGGAAACTTTCATAGATCAAATGATAGAAGCCAAGACTTCCAAATCATGAATAACCGCTGTTATAACTGTGGACAGCAGGGACTTTGAGCTAGACAGTGCACAACACCCAGGAGAGACACGCAGAATCAGGGAGCACACAGCCAACAACAGCCCATGACACAAAGGGGACAGAATACAGATAGACAGGGTACGCAGACTCAGCCCAGGTTCCCCATTGATTGGAATCAGCAACAACCCTACTGACGGGGCCCGGAGGGAGTCACCCCAGCTTTCACACAGGTCACCACCCACTGGAAAGATACACCGATTATTTTGCTTAAAGATGCGGGAAGGAAGGTAGGATTCATGGTAGACAGCGGCGCCACCTCCAGTGTGTTAAACAAAGACATGTACAAGGGACCTTTAAGAAAGTCTGACCCCTCTATGGGAATTAATGGGGTATTAACTAAAACATATAAAACACATGCCATCCCAATAGAGACAGTGGACGGTGAATACATCACGGACCATATTTTCAGCATCATACCAGATTGCCCTGTAAGTCTATTGGGAAGGGACTTGTTTGTGAAATTGGATTTGGGGGTGACAGTAAAAATGACGGATTAAGTATTCACTCAGCCACCATGCCCATAGTGACCCCAGCTACATGTACTTTTGTTAGTTTATAGGACCACCCTGAGTTAGGGGACATAAACCCTTCACTATGGTCACAGGGCGACTATGACACGGGCCTGATTGATTGCACACCTTATCAAGCACATCTTAAACCAGGTGCTACACCGGTGTATCAAAAACAGTACCCACTGTCCAAGGAAAAGATTGAGGGGCTACGGCCAATGATAGAAGAATTTCTGAAAAAGGAATTCTCGAGGAGGTGATTTCACCTTACTCCATCCCTATCAATCCTGTGACAAAGGCAGATGGTACTACCCGCTTTGTCCAGGATTTGAGGGCAATCAACAATCTCATTGTACCCATAGCCCCGGTGGTTCCTGATGTCACAACTCTCCTTTCCTCCATCCCCGCGGAAGCCGTCTGTTTTAGCGTGATTGATTTGAAAAATGCTTTCTTCTCAATCCCAGTTAAAAAGAGTACCCGACTTATTTTTGCTTTTTCCTTTGAGGGACGTCAACTGACCTGGGGTAGAATGCCACAGGGGTATGCTGATTCACCAGTTGTGTACAGCATTGTCCTCCAAGCCACTTTGAAACCCTGGCACCCCCAAGGTTCCATCCTGATACAATATGTTGATGATCTACTGTTGTGCAGCATGTCAGTGGAGGCAAGTGTAAATGATGGTATATCCTTGTTGAAATGGTTGTCAGAATGTGGTCATAAAGTGTCGTTAAAGAAACTGCAGTGGTGCAAAAGCAGGTTGAATACTTGGGCTTTGTCCTCACACAGGGGGAAAGAATAATCAGTCCCGGGAGAATCCAGTCTATTGTGGGTCTGGTCACCCCACACCAAGAAGGAAATGCTGTCCTTTCTTGGTATGATAAACTACTGTAGACAATGGATCCCCGACTGTTCTTATTATGACAATATTTTGAGGCAAGCCACTCTGGAAGAATCCCCAGAGCTAATAAGATGGTCAAAAGAAATGTTGAATGCTTTCGACACTCTGAAATGTTCATTGATGTGTAGCCCAGGATTGGGCCTCCCTGATTATAACCTACCATTCCACATGTTTGCACAACAAAACTGTAAAACCATGGCGGGGGTACTCACTCAAGAACATGGGGGTAAGTTGCGTCCTTGTGCCTTTTTCTCAAAGGTAATGCCTGTCCCTGTACAAGGGATGCCGGCATGTCTGCGTACTCTTGCGGCCTGTGCGATGATGGTGGAATTGGCCACACCCTTTACGCTGGGACACCACACTGTCTTACATACCACACATGACGTAGTGGGACTACTCAGAGGTATTCATACGCAGCACATGTCAGCACAAAGGTTGTCAGGATATGAAGTCCTTTTACTCAGTGATCCATCATTACAGATTAAATATGCCTCACATACGGCAGGACCAGCACCGATACTGAATGCATTACTAGGACTGAAAGGGACAGAAGACTCCTTGCCAGACGAACATGACTGTCTCAAGGTGCTAGAATACGAAACCTCCCCCAGATTAGACTTGTCAGCCACCCCCATACCAGACGCACCAGAAGTGTTTGTAGACGGTTCATGTTCACGTCCACTGGACACCGTCTACTGTGCATCATATGCAGTAGTGATGCTGCCAGATATTATCCTTGAGTCACGACCCATTCATGTGCAATCAGCCCAAGCTGCAGAATTGATAGCGCTTATAAGGGCATGTCAAATACACAAAGGCAAACCTGTCACCATATACACAGACAGCAGATATGCATACGGGGTTGTGTGGGACCATGGGGTAATCTGGCTACGCAGGGGTTTCACCACAGCTGATGGTAAGAAAATATCACATTCCCAGCTTATAGTTGATCTGTTGGCCGCCCTCCAGCTTCCCTCACAAATAGCTGTTATACACTGCAAGGCACACACTCGAGGTAAAGACAGGATTTCCCAGGGCAATGCCCTGGCTGACAAGGTGGCAAAAGAAAACGGCCCAAAAACATCCCAATCGGATCCACGATCCAGACCCTTGGGCAATGGCTTGCCTACAGCCTCCATCCCTAAGCTCCACACACATGCTGACAGAACTCCAGAGATATGTCACAGAGGAAGAAGAAAAAGACTGGGTTTACCCTGTTTTGCAGAAAAATCCACGAACTGGATTGATCTGCAAAGAGGGGAAGCCATGTATACCCCAGCACAGCGCTGCACTTTTCATAGCACATTTTCATGGAGTAGGACACAACAGCATCAAAACAACATGCACCCTATTGAGTCAAAATTTCTACATAACAAACATGCAACATTTGGTTGCAGACTACATAGGCAGATGCCTGATCTGCCTTCGAGCTAATCCTGGTAATCCACATAGGATAGTACACCAACATCTTGATTATCCCACAACTCCATTCACCCATTTACAGGTTGACTACACACATATCCCCAAGACAAAGGGTAAGCAAGAATACGCTCTGGTCATAGTGGACATGTTTTCCAGATGGCCAGAGGTATTCCCTACAAAGGCAGAAGATGCCAAGACCACAGCAAGGATTATCACTCAGCAGATAATTCCGAGATGGGGATGTCCCCTGGTCATTGAATCAGATCGGGGGCCAGCATTTACATCCAAGTTAAATAGAGAAATAGCCAGATTGCTACAGGAAAGCCACAGCAGGTACTTTTGAGAAATGGAAACAAATCCTACCTATTATATTGGCAGAAATAAGGATGACTCCTAATAAGAGGTTAGGATTGTCACCCTTTTGAAATTCTTATGGGTAGGCCCTTTCCAACTCCTTGGGCAAGCCACCCCTAGTGGTACAGGAAGGCGACATAGACCAAATTAGGGAAGAATATGTCACAAAACTGATTAAAGTTCTTAGTGAAACTGAAGAAAAAGTTGCTTGTAAGTCTCCCTCTCTTCCACAGGAACCAACGCACCCCTTCAAAGCTGGAGACACGGTGGTGGTCAGGGTACTACGTAAAGGAAAAGATCCCAAGGAGCTGGCATTCGGACCCCCTACCACGGTGGTAGCAGTCACTAGAACGGCGATTCTCACAGAGGAGGCTCCGATCTGGATTCATGCTAGCAGAGTGAAAAGGATCCCTGAGGCGTCTTCTCCAGTGTCCAACGAAGACAAAGAGCGGAGCTCAGAAGAAGCCTTGCCACAGGCTGAAGATGAAGACCCCACAATATTCTGGGAGATTTGTTTGTCTGCTGCTGATTATTAATCTTTCTGTTCTCTTGCCAATCGGACTTATTACCACTTGTATTTATCATCCAGAAGAGATGAGTTTATTATGTGGTGCACCAAATAATCACACAGTCTCTAAAGGAGCTCAGGAACAAGATCCAGTTGTTCCTGGCCCCTTATATTCTGAACAGAATAGTATAATCAGGATAGTGAAGGCCCTAAATGTTAGCTCATCGTGCCTTACAGATTTACAGAGTCCACGAGACCTTATACAAACATGTGTTGTTACTGTATCCAATGTATACCCTCATTAGTTAATACATTTATGAGATGTAGGCGAGTCCCAGATACACCACAAGCTGCATACATTCAGGTAACTCAAGAAAACCCTGGGTCTCCAGAAGATTACCAAAAATATTTACAGAAATATTTTGAAAGAAAGAAACAAGAAAGGAACAACATAAATGAATAATAAAGGAAAAAAACACATTATAATTAGGTGTTTTTTAAGAGGGGATTGAAAGGGTCTATCACAGCTGTATTACAGTGGAGGGTCTATTTTTATAAGCTTTAAGTTTCAATATATAGACAGAAGGTTGCAGTTTGTATGGAGTGAACTTTGGACTGCAATGTAGCAGTAAAACTGGTTATATTGCAGTCCAATATCTATAAGCTGTACATCTTATCTGCATGTCACTGTAACAGGCACATGCGGGTTCTATTATGTGAAAACAAACTATTTTGTTGACATATAGGCACATGCGGGTTCTATTACGTGAGAACGAACTATTTTGTTGACATATGATGAGATGACAGAAAATACACGAAAAGGCGTATGTTACTCTGTGATCTGTGATTGGTTAAACTTAAACATCATGCCATTCATTACTGCTATATATACCTCATGCTGTTAAATAAAGATTTTAGAGAGGATTTGAATCAACACGAAAAAGCGTGTCTTGATTGGGTCTCTCTCTCTTGACGTCAGAGAATCTAAAATGATGCCGAACACCAGAATCTGCTAATAGGGGTCTCAATCAGAAAGGATAGTCCTAACAGTCCCTGTAACCGGGTTCCAGATCCAAGGAGAAGGTTCCCCTCCTGAGTCCGTATTTACAGTAGGAGGAAGCTGAGAGAGGCAGAGCCAAGTACAGAGAAAGCAAGAGGTACTACAAATACCAGAGGAGGTACTCAGTAATTGTTGACCCAAGGATATACGCCAGATTGAGGGCATTGGGGCCTTGGAGGAAAGTGTCTACATTTCCAGGATCAGACAGGTAGAGAGTGCAAGCCGCCTGTACTGCAAGAGTCCTGTGTGTTTACCCTCTGTGATCACCTTGCTATGTCAGAGACTGCCGTATGTACTGTAACCTGTAACTTACTGAAACCAACCGTCTTCAAAGGAACTGCGCTTCCATCTATGTCCGTGTATGATAACCATCAAGTACTTCAGTAAAGTTCAAGTTCTGTTTTATCATAACGTGGTTCCTCAGTTATTCCTACTATCAGCAAACGGTGTGCCACCGTTACTTGGCACTGGCGTCACGAACTCTATCTACAACTACCTGCCAGAGAGTCAGCCTGTCTCAGGTTAGTGGTCACCATTGCACTACAACACCCAGGGACACTATTAACCCTAACTTGAGTACGCTGCACCTCTCTTTTGGCGTCACGAACAGGATACGCACGCTTATTAGTGCAGAAGCGTGAACTTTGTGCCTTATCCATTTTGCCCTGTGACCAATGTGACAAATTGCCTGTTTATTTGAAGTGAACTTTGTGGACTGTAAAACATACAGAAAAGTGTCCCTAAAACCTCTAAAAGCGCTGTGCTGTGTTGCACTATCGAGAGGAAGAAAATCGCCGCATCAGGGTGCATTTTTGTGGACTTTTATGCTGTTTTACTACCGCGGCTTGCTGTCAGTGAATAGCCGCATCATGGCGCCCAAGATGGCCGCCGGCGTCATTGGACTTCTTCCTGCGCCATCACTATCCTCAGTGGCGCGAATATTTGGCGCCAAAACCCTCCAGGAGGGAGGAGAAAACCGCCCTGGGATGCCGCCCCTGGATGTGGATTACAGTGTGAGCACCGCCTACCCTATTGCGGAGAACCTAGGGGCGGGCCTGATGATGGGCGAGAAAACCCGAGTCCAGGGAGTGGCCAGAGAACTGTTCCCGGAGAGCACAAGTGTTGGAGTCGGCTAGACTAAAGATGGCGAGATTTGCAGAGAAGGCGCCGGGCCTGGAGCCCATATCCGAGGCTGAAGAGATGCCAGCCTATAGTCCGGAGCGAGAGAGAACGCCCGCTCCCGATTTGAGTGGCCCCCGACACTGGGTGTGAAGTCGGACGAAGGATCCGACAGGCCTCCAGCACTGTGGACTAAATTAATGGCGGAGGTACGTGCGGCCGCAGTAAAAAGACTGTCAAGCAGAAAATTTACTTCGAGGAACTAGCTAAGACAGTGCTAGACAAGCACGCCCATACGCAACCCCGCCTGGAACGGCGGACGGGCGTGGTTCTGACCTTTGACAAGAACCGTGGCTTTGGGTTCATCAGAGATTATGTCACCGGTCGGGACCTGTATGTTAACCGGAGGTCAGTGAAGAGGAGCTACCTGCCGGAGTACCTCCACAACCTGCGCGACGGGAAGAGATTGAGTTTACCCCGCGGAGGGCCTGCGAGGCCCATATGCTACCGCGGTGACCCGTCCAGGACCAGTACCCGAAAACTGGGAGGAGGCAGAGGAACGACCAGAGACCGAAGACCCGCCGGGGCCGATCCGGAACACCTACCAAGAGAAGGGCTCCTTCTTAGGCCCGAATATCTTCTGGCAGCCGACCGTCTTGGACAAGCCTGTAAGTCCATATCCTTCTCCAGAGTTGCCACGCAGAGAGAAACGGCGGCAGATTGGGCGCGGATGGCCCAGTTTGGTGAGGCCCTAGATAGTCTGCGGGGGAACCGTAAGAGGAGACGCCTCCTGAACCTGCTGCAAGGGTACCGGAGTCCAGCAGTGAGATCGCCGCCGTGGAAGAGCGGATCAGCAGATTGCAAGCATACCTGGATGGCCTGCGCTCAAGTGGCAAGTTCCAGGACCGCATCGCAGCAGCCCAGCAGTGGTGAGTCACCTGTGCCCCCTGTATATTCTGATCCTGTAGCCCAAGGTCCTACCATCAATAATGAGCAGCCCAAAATTAAGAGGAAAGCAGATAAGCTCACATATGCCAGGAGCCGAGTCCGCCTTGACGGGAGCATTATGTCCCGGCCAGAGGAAGTATACTACCCCAGCGCCGGCCAGTGTCCCGATACCTGCAGCTCCTGTGAATCCTCAGCCCAGCGGGCCAGTGAGATGGATAGGCCCAGTCCCAGTGATGATTCCGGCCCATTCTGTCTGGTGGGCACAACCTTCAAGTCTCCCTGGTACATGGCCCAGGCTGCGGGCAGAACCGGGCTGCACTACATCTGATGAGCAAGGCTCTTATGACACTTACCTGTGAGCAGGCCTGCTAGGCCATTTTTGTTGAAACCTCACAGGTACATCATACTTGTTGCAGGAGCTGTCCTATAAGTTTGTCAGGCTGGTGGAGCTTGCTGCCAGTTCCCCACGGCCGGTGGCATTTTTGTGAAGATAAGTTGCCACTGTGGAACCACTGCTCCCAGCCTGCCCTGTTGGTTTCCGGGACATCCTGCCTGCTTTGAAAAATCTCAACAAATCCAAGTTGTGCTTTTATTTGCACCTTTTCCCCTTTTAACCCCCATTTCAGGTTGAAAGGGAATTTTATGTCAGCACTTTTAAGAGTACGCAGGACTTGCCAGGATAACATGGCCCTGGTATTGTCAGAGTCCTGTGATGTCAATAGTATGTGTATTGCTGACCGTATTTATTGCTAAAATTTTATATCCAAGTCAATGTGCCCAGAGATGGACTCCCCATGTGCGAGCCTCTGTGATCTTTATTTCCATGGACTCCCTGAGTGTGAGCCAAAATTTATAATATTTTATTATGGACTTATATAATGTCATGGACTATCCTGGTATTCCCTTTTATCCGCTGTGCCAGGTCAGCGCCCCAGTTCCATTCACTATCCTGAGAGAAGAGAACGACGCCCCTTGTCACCGCACTTCACCTTTGCCAATTGGACCTGATATGAATATCTATGCAGATGATGCTGATATATATGAATATGTATGCCTGCATGTCCTTTTTGTATTTCAGGTGAAAATTCCAGTTAGGCGGGCCCTGCTGGAGTACGAGTCGTACTCATCTTAAAGCAGCGGGGTATGTAGTGTACGGGAGCTGTAATGCCCGTCACTACAGAAGGGTCACTGGTGTGCTGTCGTTTCCCCTTTATTTATGGGGAGGTTGGTATAAATAATCTTCAGATGTAATGTAATGCTATGCACTTCCCTGTTACTGTGAGTATTGCATGTGCAGGCCTGCTAGGGATTTCATTCCAGCTCTAGTCACTAGAGGGAGCTAGGGAGCCCTAGTTTATATAAGGCCCAGTCAGGGAAGGCACAAGCAGTCTGAAGCCCAGGCCTTGAGCCTGTAAAGTCAAGCCCAGGCCATGAGCCTGTGAAGGCAGTGCAGGCCTGGAGCCTGCCGACTAGGAGAGGGCATTTCAGTCCCTGTAACCGGGTTCCAGATCCAAGGAGAAGGTTCCCCTCCTGAGTCCGTATTTACAGTAGGAGGAAGCTGAGAGAGGCAGAGCCAAGTACAGAGAAAGCAAGAGGTACTACAAATACCAGAGGAGGTACTCAGTAATTGTTGACCCAAGGATATACGCCAGATTGAGGGCATTGGGGCCTTGGAGGAAAGTGTCTACATTTCCAGGATCAGACAGGTAGAGAGTGCAAGCCGCCTGTACTGCAAGAGTCCTGTGTGTTAACCCTCTGTGATCACCTTGCTATGTCAGAGACTGCCGTATGTACTGTAACCTGTAACTTACTGAAACCAACCGTCTTCAAAGGAACTGCGCTTCCATCTATGTCCGTGTATGATAACCATCAAGTACTTCAGTAAAGTTCAAGTTCTGTTTTATCATAACGTGGTTCCTCAGTTATTCCTACTATCAGCAAACGGCGTGCCACCGTTACTTGGCACTGGCGTCACGAACTCTATCTACAACTACCTGCCAGAGAGTCAGCCTGTCTCAGGTTAGTGGTCACCATTGCACTACAACATTCAGGGACACTATTAACCCTAACTTGAGTACGCTGCATATGTATGTGCTAAGGTGAAACACTTTAATCAAGGGAAGAGGAGAGCCACTATAGGTGCATGTACGATACGTACTTGACGTTTAAAATAAATTAATATTTAAATAATTGAAGTACCAATAGAAAAGAAAAGACATTGGCGCATATAGATAACATTGCTTGAGCTAAAAATCCATGCAGTCCCGTTATGGGATCTTCCCACCAGTTGTGGAGATCACAACTTCTCTGACTCCGTCTGATATTGTGAAGCATGCATTTGCAGCGTTTATGTCTGCATTTGAAAGATCCATTGGTACCTGTTGCAATGTTTTGGATTGTTGTAGTATTGGATTTACTGTTCTTGGGGCAAGAGGGTGCCCCTGGTCTTTTAGTGTTTTAGCTCTATGGAAAATGAGATGCGTTTGGTGTGAGAGATTAGTGCCTATAATTGGGTACTTTTAAATACCCGGCCAATGTAGGTTCAGTATCTGTTTAATGTTATTATGTTGGAGTTTTATTGGGTTATTAAATTATAACTATATTGTGTACCTTCCGTTTTTCGAGTGTTAGATACTCTTTTATACTTTTATTCCTATTTTACTTGTTTTTATTTTTATTGTTCGGTTTTAAACAGTCATGTTGGCTTTCACATTTCACTTTTTCCATGGAATCTAAAATTAAACCCTTCGGGTACCCTTTCTCTAGGAATCTGGGTTAAGGACCTCTAGTTGTTCCTTCATAGTACCGTCACTGGAGCAGTTCCTTCTTATTCTTTTCATTTGCCAATATGGGATGTTTCTCTTCCATATATAATAATGACAACTTTGGTAATCCTGGAAGCTATTTGATCAACATTCTTAAAATATGTACGTGTCTCAATTAGTCTCAAGTGTTGAGACTTTTAATATACTGTTCAAGGGTACTTCTTTCGTCCTGCCAGATCAAAATAATATCATTAATATATCATTTGTAAAACTCGATTTTAGGATGATCTAAAAGGCCAATTTGTTCTTCAAAGGCCCCCATAAACAGATGAGCATACGAGGGGGCGAATTTGGTGCCCATTGCAGTTCTTCTTTTTTGAATATAAAAAGTATATTAATATTTGAAATAATTATGATTTAAAATGAACTAAATTGAATGTATAATAAACTTTCTCTGATGGGGTGGTATGAAATGGTCTTCAGTTAAAAAACCCTTCACTGCTCTGATACCTAGCTCATGAATGATGTTACTATAGAGGGCAGAAACATCCAAACAGAACATCTTCCCATTTAAAGCCTTTGAGCATTGTAATCAATACTGTTGGGCACGAATATTCTAAATTCGAGAATTTGCGAATATTTAGAATATAGTGCTATATATTCGTAATTTCGAATATTCTACATTTTGTTTTCTCCATCAGTAACCTCCCGCTTGCGGGGCCAATGAGAAGGCTGCAATGTCTTTGTCTGAGCTTAGCAACATCCCAAGCAACCAATAGGAAAGTTGCCTACCCCTTCCTATATAAGGAACCTCCCCAGCAGCCATTTTCTTTAGTGTAATGGAGTTCTGAGAGAGACAGCAGTGTGATTGCTGTGCTCTGTGCTTTGCTGTATAATTAGACAGTTAACTTAGATATACAATTCAGATAATTAAGGGGAGATAGTCATTGTAGGTTACATGGATTTATAGTGTAGCTGATAGGTTTGAGTGCAGGTTGTTAAGTAGGATTCTGCTGTCCATACATACATAGTGCTGTGACGTCACCCAGTTGCACGTATTGCGCAAAAATATGCGCATCATTAATTGGCGATTTTCGCAATCGCGAATATATATTGCACATATAAATCTATTAAAATGTTCTGTCATGCCAACCATTATCTCGAATCTCAGTAAATTTCTAGCAGCTTGAAAAATTTACCCAAAGTGACCCATGCCTGTATTGCGCGCACATTACGCGAATATTACATTGCCGTTTTTTTTCCAATCAAGAAAATGACCACGAATTCGCTAATATATGGTGAATATTCGCCCATAAATTCACGAAATATTGCGAAATCGAATATAGCCCCTGATGCTCATCACTAGTAATCAACTGGCTCAAATCTCTGAGGTGGGCTGGTAGACTTATTACGTATTTTTGTAATAGGTTATAAAAATAAGCCTAAAGCTTGGAAGTCAGGGAGTTGATCCCAGATATGATGGGTCATCCAGGGGTTTATCTAACAACTTATGGATCTTTGGAAGGATATTCAGGGATATTCAATTGTGAGGTATTTCTTCTCTTGTTTATTAATTACCTTCGGTGTGTATCCTGTATAAATAAAAGCAGAAATGCGTTAACCCCCCCAAAAAAAAAAAAAACGATCATAGTGTATATCATCGTAATAGTTTTTGTCAGAAAGTATCCCTAGGGATTATTAGTTACAGTAATGAAAGTCGAGCATGACTACTCCCCCTTTATCAGAACTTTTAATAATGATGTTCCTACTGGATGCTAAATTAAAAATGGCTTTACGTTGAACTCTAGAAAGATTATAGATACCAAAATATATATGTTTTTGTTCTAAAAAAAAATGCTTCTTTCGATCCATAAGGACATAGATGTAGAAAGATAATCTGGCTTTAAGAGAAGAAGGTACAGTATATTT
>CM065591.1:244751722-244766977 GCA_033119425.1 Bufotes viridis | reverse complement strand
TGGGAAGAAAATATGTTCTGTTTGGATGTTTCTTCCCTCTATAAAACATCATTCATGAGCTAGTAGAGGGTTTTTTAACTGAAGACCATTTCATGCCACCCCATCAGAGAAAGTTTATTATACATTCAATTGAGTTCATTTTAAACCATAATTATTTCCAATATGAATATACTTTTTATATTCAGAAAAGAGGAACTGCAATAGGGACCAAATTTGCCCCCTCGTATGCTCATCTATTTAAGGGGGCCTTTGAAGAACAAATTGGCCTTTTAGAATATCGGAAAATCAGGTTTTACAAACAATATATTATTGATATTATTTTGATCTGGCAGGACGAAAGAAGTACCCTTGAACAGTATATTAAAAGTCTCAACACCAACCAATGGAATCTAAACTTTACTTCTCATATAGACCCTAATATAGCTATATTTTTAGACTTAGAATTGTCCGTTAGGGATAACATAATTGAGACACGTACATATTTTAAGATTGTTGATCAAATACCTACCAGGATTACCAAAGTTGTCATTATTATATATGGAAGAGAAACATCCCATATTGGCAAATGAAAAGAATAAGAAGGAACTGCTCCATTGACGGTACTATGAAGGAACAACTAGAGGTCCTTAATCCAGATTCCTAGAGAAAGGGTACCCGAAGGGTTTCATTTTTGATTCCATGGAAAAAGTGAAATGTGAAAGCCAACATGACTGTTTATAACCGAACAATAAAAATCAAAACAATTAAAATAGGAATAAAAGTATAAAAGAGTATCTAACACTCGAAAAACGGAAGGTACACAATATAGTTATAATTTTATAACCCAATAAAACTCAGACATAATAACATTAAAGATATACTGAACCTACACTGGCCGGATCTTTAAAAGTACCCAATGATAGGCACTAATCTCCCACACCAATCGCATCTCATTTTCCATAGAGCTAAAACTCTAAAAGACCAGGGGCACCCTCACCCCAAGAACTGTAAATACAATACTACAACAATCCAAAACATTGCAACAGGTACCAATGGATCTTTCAAATGCAGACATAAACGCTGCAAATGCATGCTTCACAATATCAGAGAAGTTGTGATCTCCACAACTGGTGGGAAGATCCCATAACGGGACTGCATGGATTTTAGCTCAAGCAATGTTATCTATATGTGCCAATGTCGCTGCGGACTCCAATACATTGGACGTACCACCCAGAGTATTAGGGACAGATAAAATTAACACCGTTACAACCATACTAAAAGATATGCTAAGCATAACATTTCCAGACACTTTGCCCAAATTCCATTCAGGCGACTCTTATCTTCTAAATTTGACAACTATTAAATGGGTCCCCCAATCTTACTAGCGCCTATGCAGAAAGGAAATCTTTTGGATCTTCTGTTTCGGGTTGAATGAATTCTTGGAGCATATCAATTACTGAGGCCCTCCTTCCCTGCACTTTTTTTTTTATATAATGAATTATTAATTACATTTTTAACAATACATTTTTGATTTGATTTCTACTTATTGTAAGATGTAACAAGCCATTTGCCTACATATGTGTTCCTCTATTATTTATTTATTTATCAATTTTTTATTTTCATTTCGCCTTTTCTTTTATGATTTTATGTAATAAGCTTTTCTATTGGTACTTCAATTATTTATTAATTTAATTATTTATTTTAAACGTTAAGTACGTATCGTACATGCAACTAGGGTGGCTCCTCTCTTCCCTTGTTTAATGCGTTTCACCTTAGCACATACATACCCATATGTTGTGTACGTCATGTATATTCCAATCTGAGACACATAGGCATGCAATTACTTTTTTCCCCTCCCCTTGTGTGCGTTCCACCTAAGAACGCAAAAAAACACACCGAAAATAGTGGAGATAGTCCATTGATATTCCTCTCCACTTCCTCTCCCAGCCGCTGCACGTGCTTTCCACCCTGGAGCGCATTGGTCTCTACCATTTCCTGGCAACCTCACACGTGTTCTTGGAACGCATGCTTCCGCAGCCTACTTCTGGTGATTTCAGTGGAACAAGAGGCCTCTCTTGGATTAACTGATTACCATTTGATATTATATATATGAAAAGGGCTATATTTTGTGTTCTTAGCAATATCCTCTCTGTAAATGTGGTCTGCAACCAGAAGTCCCGTCCCCATCACTTCAGGTTTCCTGATTCTCGGTTTTTCAGGCTTTTATGAATTTCCATTGTTTAGACATTACATTTCTATCTATATTTATATGCGTGTTTTTATGCTATGTGTATGCTCTTATGCTCCTGAAGATGTGGACTTGCTATTGTCCCTGAAACGCATTGAGCTGATTTAAAATAAAGAACTTCCTAACTCTCCATTGAAGTCCCTAGCTACATCATTGAAGTTTACCATATTTTCAAGGCGATCTCGGCGAGGGAGGAGTGAGTTCAAGTGTCTTGAGCTTATCTTGCACCCCCCTGTGCACTTTGATTGACAGGACCAGGTGTGATGATGTTTATAATGAAGTATTTATAACGAAGGTTTTCACTTCTATGAGTTGTATCATTCTTCCATATCCAAAAATATTTATGTGAATAGTGGAGTATTTAAGGAATGTCCCGAAAAGGTTGTTTATGTCCTGAAAGAAGCTGACCTGAAATACGAGTCGGGCAGCTCCAGAGAGGGATCTGTGATTTTACATGCACTTTGTTATTTTACATTTGTCAGTCTAATAAAACCCTGGAGTGCGGATCCGGTATCGCAGCGCTGCCTCACTATTGTGGGTCGCTATATTGTTAAGCCGGTTTATGAAAGTGATACATTCAGATAATATTGGTCAGCAAGAAAGAACAATACAATCCATAGAACGTGAAGATATTCATTGGGAAAACTTGTAAAAGAAGATGTTAAGTTGTTGTCTATATTGTGGTGTTTTACATTTAATAGAGCAGCGAGCACCTTTACAATATTGAAA
This sequence comes from Bufotes viridis, assembly GCA_033119425.1. Taxonomy (NCBI): domain Eukaryota; kingdom Metazoa; phylum Chordata; class Amphibia; order Anura; family Bufonidae; genus Bufotes; species Bufotes viridis. The sequence continues at coordinate 244,764,021 of CM065591.1, read as the reverse complement.
TATTTGACTGTTGGAGAACTGACCGATCTCGTTAGGTGCGGTGTTCAATGTAAGTTATACATAGGTCTTTTTTTTCCATAGGCTTCGGGCCCAGTGGGCTGTGGCCTTTGAGAATGTAGGTTGGGACAGGCAGCCATCTGCTTCCTTGCCCTGCTGCAGTATTCAACTGTAGCATTGTACTCAGGGTGGCTATACACTTGAATTCAGAAGAGCAACTTGTGCCTCACCTTTAGGCCCCTTTCACACAAGCGAGTTTTCCGTGCGGGTACAATGCGTGACATGAATGCATTGCACATGCACTGAATCCTGACTCATTCATTTCAATGTGTCTGTGTAGATGATTTTTTTTTTCACACATCAGTTCTGCATTGCGTGAAAATCGCAGTATGTTCTATATTCTGCGTTTTTCACGCTGGCCCCATAGAAGTGAATGGGGCTGCGTGAAAAACGCATTGCATCTGGAAGGAAGTGCAGGAGCGATGCCTTTTTCACTGATGGTTGCTAGAAGATGTTGTTTTTAAACAGTTTTTTATAAAACGTTGGAAAACGCATCAAAACGCATTGCACTCACGCTGAAAAAACTGAACTGAACACAATCGCAGACAAAACTGACAGAACTTGCTTGCAAAATGGTGCGATTTTAACTAAACGCACCCTAAATGCATCTGGAACCAATCCGTCTGAAAGGGGCCTTAACCCCTTAAGGACTCAGCCCTATTTCACCTAAAGGACTTGGCCATTTTTTGCAAATCTGACCAGTGTCACTTTATGTGGTGATAACTTTAAAACGCTTTTACTTATCCAGGCCATTCTGAGATTGTTTTTTCGTCACATATTGTACTTCATGACACTGGTAAAATTAAGTCGAAAAATTTCATTTTTATTTATAAAAAAATATCAAATTTACCAAAAATTTGGAAAAATTAGCAATTTTCCAAGTTTCAATTTCTCTACTTCTATAATACATAGTAATACCGCCCAAAAAGTTATTGATTTACATTCCCCATATGTCTACTTCATGTATCGATCATTTTGGGAATGCCATTTTATTTTTGGGGACGTTACAAGGCTTAGAAGTTTAGAAGCAAATCTTGAAATTTTTCAGAAATTTTCAAAACCCACTTTTAGGGACCAGTTCAGGTCTGAAGTCACTTTGTGAGGCTTACATAATAGAAACCATCCAAAAATGACCCCATTCTAGAAACTACACCCCTCAAGGTATTCAAAACTGATTTTACAAACATCATTAACCCTTTAGGTTTTCCACAAGAGTTAATGGCAAATGGAGATAAAATTTCAGAATTTAGATTTTTTGGAAAATTTTCCGTTTGAATCCATTTTTCCAGTAACAAAGCAAGGGTTAACAGCCAAACAAAACTCAATTTTTATTGCCCTGATTCTGTAGTTTTCAGAAACACCCCATATGTGGTCGTAAACTGCTGTATGGCCAAACGGCAGGGCACAGAAGTAAGGGAACGCCATATGGTTTTTGGAAGGCGGATTTTGCTGGACTGGATTTTTGACACCATGTCCCATTTGAAGCCCCGATGAACCCCTAGAGTAGAATCTCCAAAAAGTGACTCCATCTAAGAAAGTACACCCTCAAGGTATTCAAAACCAGTTTTACAAACTTTGTTAACCCTTTAGGTGTTCCACAAGAGTTATTGGCAAATGGAGATGAAATTTCGGAATTTCTATTTTCTGTTACCTTGCCTCAAAAAAAGTGTAATATAGAGCAACCAAAAATCAAATTTACCCTAAAATAATACAAACAAAACTGCCAACTTATCCCGTACTTTCCAAAATGGGGTCACTTTTTGGGAGTTTCTACTCTAGGGGTGCATCTGGGGGCTTCAAATGGGACATGGTGTCAAAAATCCAGTCCAGCAAAATCCGCCTTCCAAAAACCATATGGCGTTCCCTTCCTTCTACGCCCTGCCGTTTGGCCATACAGCAGTTTACGACCACATATGGGGTGTTTCTGCAAACTAGAGAATCAGGGCAATATATTTTGAGTTTTGTTTGGCTGTTAACCCTTGCTTTTTTTTACTGGAAAAATTGATTAAAATGGAAAATTTGCAAAAAAAATAGCTATTTTCGCACCGTTTTTATTTTTTGTTATTTACATCGTTGAACTGACAGGTTAGATTGTGTGCTATTTCTATAGAGCAGGCTGCTACGGACGCGGCAATACCAAATATGGCTACTTTTTGGGGGGTTTTGTTTCAGTTTTACATAATAAAGCATTTTTGAAAAAAATGATTTTTTTTGTGTCTACACATTCTGAAAGCCATATATTTTTTTTATTTTTTGGGCGACTGTCTTATGTAAGGGCTCATTTTTTGCGGGATGAGATGGCGGTTTGATTGGCACTATCTTGGGGTGCATATGACATTTTGGTCGCCTGCTATTACACTTTTTGTGATGTAAGGTGACAAAAATGGCTCTTGACACCGTATTTTTTTTTTTTGTGTTCACCTGAGGGGTTTGGTGATGTGTTATTTTTATAAAGCAGGTTGCGACGGACGCACCGATACCAAATATGTATACTTTTTATTTATTTATTTAAGTTTTACACAATATTATCATTTTTTAAACAAAACAAATCATGTTTTAGTGTCTCCATAGTCTGAGAGCCCTGTTTTTTTTTTTTTTTTGGGGGTGATTGTCCTATGTGGGGTATCATTTTTGTGGGATGAGATGACGGTTTGATTGGCACTATTTTTGGGTGCATATAACTTTTGATCGCTTGCTATTACAGTTTTTGGGATGTGAGGTGACAAATGTTTTTTTTACATTGTTTTTATTTTATTTTTTAACAGTATTTACCTGAGGGGTTAGATAATGTGATATTTTTATAGAGCAGGTTTTTATGGACGCGGCGATACATAATATGTATACTTTTTATTTATTTATTTTACTTTAACACAATAATAGCATTTTAGAAAAAAAAATTATGTTTTAGTGTCTCCATAGTCTGAGAGCCATATTTTTTTTATTTTTTTGGGCGATTGTCCTATATAAGGACTAATTTTTTGCGGGATGAGATGGCGGTTTTATTGGTACTATTTTGGGAGGCATACGCCTTTTTGATCACTTGGTATTACACTTTTTGTGATGCAAGGTGACAAAAAATGGCTTTTTTACACCATTTTTTTAAGATTTTTTTACGGTATTTGCGTGAGGGGTTAGGTCACGTGATATTTTTATAGAGGAGATTTTTACGGACGCGGCAATACCTAATATGTGTAGTTTATTTGTTTTTTTTTTATTTTTATTCAGTGATATGTATTTTTCTGATTTTTCTGATTTTTTCACTTTTTTGACATTTTTTTGACCCAGACCCACTTGGTTATTGTAGATCCAGTGGATCTGGTGTCTATATAATACAGAACAGTACACTATATAGTGTACTGCACTGTATTTTTTTACTTTTCATTAGTCTGGTCAGACTTCTGCCTTTAGCAGAAGTCTGACCAGAGTTACTATACCATGGCAAGCAGGACGCTCCTGAAAGCGTCCTGCTGCCATGGTAACCATCACCCGCTGCCATTACAGAGGGGAGAGGGAGGGAGCTCCCTCCATGTTAACACCTTCTATACCGCGGTCCGTACAGATGTCAGCAGTTTATAGCAGGGGGTCAGCAATGTGCTGACCCCCTGCTATACCCACTAGACACCAGGAAAATGCATTGAAAATGCCTCCCGCGCCGCCCACCCTCAGCACCGCCCGCAAGCCCCCTGCACCGGGGTTAAAATTACATAAGGGCAGATTTTAGTCTCTGATCCCGCGGTCACAGACCGTGGGATCAGAGACTACTATAGCGCAACAAACCGCAGGTCTGAATTGACCTGCGGTTTGTTGCGATCGCCGACATGGGGGGGTCACAGGACCCCCCTCGGCATTGTCACAGGATGCCTGCTGAATGATTTCAGCAGGCATCCTGTTCCGATCACCGCCACGTGCGCAGCGGTGATCGGATCTTCTCAGGGCGTACATGTACGCCCTGAGTCCTTAAGTACCAGGACGCTAGGGCGTACATGTACGCCCTGCGTCCTTAAGAGGTTAAGAACTTTCGCCCACCAGCTATATATATACAGACCTGATGCTAGGAGCGTTAATTGGGAGGCCCACTGAGCATCGACCCACCGGAAAGTTTCCTGCTAGGGTCTATGGCCAGGCTGCCCAGAAAGGACACATGCCATGTTTTCAGATAACCGCATTGGTTGTTATCCAGCTTTAGGTGTCGATATCTTAAGTTTACAGGTGACCTAGAGTTTGTTATAAGGACAAAATATTAAAGGTTCCACTGTGGCCTGGAAGGAGCAGAGGATGGGAGGTGATAGAGGCTCTGGCAGTTAGTCAATCACAGTGACTTTCCTCACACCGTTACTCCCCAGGGCCACTCAGTGAAAGGAGGGCGCACCCTTTCTTCCTCCGGGGCACACATTGATGTTGGGGTTCCTGCCTGATGATAGTCGGGGTGCCTATGATGTTAATAAGTATTTTTATGAAAGGCAGGGTGTGTAGAGTGCAATGGCCGGCATATGATGCAGGAGTCAGTAACTAGGTCAAATGCATCAGAATAAATGTGCAAAATAGGAGTTGTAGTACATCCAACAATGGCAAAACACAGTTCCAATTGTACACAACGTAAATCTAACAAGATAACGATGTAAGAATTTAGGCAAGGATGGGAATTACAGCTCTCTCTCTATCTGTCTCAAGTCTCTTCCGTCAGAATCAATGGTGGGCAATCAAATTCTTGCAATTGTGGCTGTAATGTCCACTGTATAATACAGGGTTTTAGAGATACGATTGGCCAAGTCATGTCCAGTTTCCCTCACTGTTTAAAAGTCTTAATTGCTTTTGGTAGCAGGTTAGCTTACTGACTTCAATGCTTGGCCATGGAGGCTCTAGGTCCTCTAGTTCTCTCCTTTGTCTTTGTGACTCTCTGTAGCTCTTTGGGCCTAAGAAGAGGTAGCACAAGTCACAGCTTCTTCTCCCTTCCAAACTCTCCCTATCACTGACCACACCTAAACTAATACGAGGTTTAAGCCAGGATTGTGAACCCTGGCTGTGCCTTCCATATATTGTTCTACTGGGTGCAATACATAGCAGAGTTGAGCGAACACCTAGATGTTCGGGTTCGAGAAGTTCGGCCGAACTTCACGAAAATGTTCGGGTTCGGGATCCGAACTCGACCCGAACTTGACCCCGAACCCCATTGAAGTCAATGGGGACCCGAACTTTTGGGCACTAAAAAGGCTGTAAAATAGCCCTGGAAATGGCTAGAGGGCTGCAAAAGGCATCAAAATGTAGGTAAATCCCTGCAAATAAATGTGGATAGGGAAATGACCTAAAATAAAATAAATAAAAAATCAACCAATATCAATTGGCAACTTGGAGGAGGAGGTGGAATAGGAGGTTGGGGTGGTGTCAGGTAGGAATGGTATGGGAGTTGAAGTTCTCATCTCAGCCAAAAAGGATTCATGTCTGCCTGCATTGCCACAGGACTCATTCACAGACTCAGGGTCATGGCAACCATACATGGGAGTTAAAGTTCACATCACAGCCAAGAAGGATGCATGTCTGCCTGCAGTGTCACAGGCCTCACTCACAGACTCAGGCCAAAGGCAACCATACATGGGAGTTGAAGTTGTCATCACAGCCAAGAAGGAATCGTGTATGCCTGCAAGGCCACAGGCCTCATTCAAACATTCAGGCCCATGGGACCCACAAACAGGAGAGTTAAAATCACGCCAAGACAGTATTGATTTCACCCAGTAGTGCCACAAGCCTCATTCACTAATTCAGGACCATGGCACCCGCAAAGAGAAGAGCAATCACATAACAGCAACACAGGCCTCAGGTCAACCTACAATAGAACAGATCATTATCATTTATATAGGCCCCTGACACCCAGATAGAGGAGAGGTCATTTGACAGTAAAAAGAGGTTAATATCTCCCACCAATGCAGCAAGCGATTGAAAGAAATTTTGGACCCTGACAGGGCAAGCTCTGGCCATGTGGACAATTTGAAGACCCAGAAGTTGAATGGGGCAGAACCATCAGTCAGTACGTCGAGGCGTGTGCACACGTACTGTTCCACCATGTTGTTGAACTGCTGCCTCCTTCAAACACGTTCCCTATCAGCTGGTGGTGCAGTTTGCTGTGGCGTGGTGACAAAACTTTTTCACAGCTCGGCCATGCTAACCCTGCTGTCTGAGGAGCTGGCCGTGACACAGCTGCGTTGGCGATCTCTTCCTTCTCCTCCTCCGCCTCTGCCTTCGCCTTGTGCTTCCACTTGTCCCCCGTGTCAGTTGGGAACGCCAGCAGGAGCGCGTCTACCAGAGTGTGCTTGTAGTCGCGCATTTTCCTATCACGCTCCAGTGCGGGAATTAAGGTGGGCATGTTGTCCTTGTACTGGGGATCTAGCAGGGTGGCAACCCAGTAGTCAGCACAAGTTAAAATGTGGGACACTCTGCTGTTGTTGCACAGGCACTGCAACATGTAGTCACTCATGTGTGCCAGGCTGCCCAGAGGTAACGTTAAGCTGTCCTCTGTAGGTGGTGTATCGTCTGTGTCCCCCGTATCCCCCCAGCCAAGCTCCAGTGATGGCCCTGAGCTGCGTAGGGTGCCACCCTGCAGTGAAACCGGTTCCTCCTCCTCTACCTCATTCTCCTCCTCCTCCCGAAGTGTGCCCTGGCTGTCCACCTGTGTACCTGGCCTCTGCTGGTGCAGGAACCCACCCTCTGAGCCACTTCTGTATGACCTGCCTAAAACCCTCTTCCTCCTCCTCCTGTACCGCATCCTCTTCCATCATTGCTGTAATATTTTTTTCAAGGAGACATAGAAGGGGTATTGTAATGCTGACAACGGCATCATCAGCACTGGCCATGCTGGTTGAGTACTCCAAAGACCTTAACAAGGTACACAGGTCTCACATGCAGGCCCAGTCACTGGTGGTGAAGTGGTGCTGATCCGCAGAGCGACTGACCCGTGCATCGTGCATACTGCATCTGTAACTCCACTATCGCTCGCTGCTGCTCACACAGTCTCTCCAGCATATGTAAGGTGGAGTTCCACCTGGTGGGCATGTCGCATATGAGGCGGTGAGCAGGAAGGCCGAAGTTACGCTGCAGCGCAGACAGCGCGCACATACGGACCGCACGTTCAGCAGCAGCTCTGACATGGTGGGGTAGTTTTTAAGAAACTTCTGCACCACCAGATTCAGCACATGCGCCAGGCAAGAGATGTGCATCAAACTGGCTAGTCCCAGAGCTGCAACGAGATTTTGCCCATTATCGCACACCACCAGGCCGGACTTGAGACTCACCGGCAGCAACCACTCATCAGTCTGCTGTTCTATGCCCCTCCAAAGCTCCTGTGCGGTGTGGGGGTTTGTCACCCAAACACATGAGTTTTAAAATCGCCTGCTGACATTTACCCTGGGCTGTGCTGAAGTTGGGGGTGAGGTTCTGTCGATGACCGGATGTGGGGGTGGTAGAAGAGGAGTAGGAGGAGGATGATGCGGAGTAGGAGGAGGAAGCAACAGGAGGCAACGAATAATTCCCTGCTATCCTCGTGGTGGAAGGACATGCGCCAAACCTCTATCCGCCTCGGGCCCAGCCACCACTACGTCACTACGCCACTAGATATAGCGACCCTGGCCGTGCTTACTGGTCCATGTATCTTGCCACAGATGGAGTTGCACAGCGCACACTTGATTTTATCCTCCACTCGGTTGTGCAGGGAAGGGACGGCTCGTCTGGAAAAGTAGTGGCGGCTGGGAACAACGTACTGGGGGACAGGACAGCCACCACCATCAGCTGTTTGAAACAGTCCGTCTCCACCAGACGGAATGACAGCATTTCAAAGGCAGGTAATTTTGAAATGCTGGCATTCAGGGCCAGGGTCGAGGGTGGGTATTTCCTCCTTCTCTCCAATTTTTGGGAGATGGACAGCTGAATGCTGCCGTGTGACATGGTGGAGATGCTTGGTGATGGTGTTGTCTGTGGCGGTGTTGGTGGAACATCCTCTGTTTGCTGGTCGCCAGGTGCCATGGTGACGCCAGAGGTGGAGGGAAAGGCCGAGCCAGCAGCAGAAGAGGGAGCAGGAGGAACATGAGAGTTCCTTGTTTTTAAGCTGTTTACTCCACTGCAGTTCATGCTTTGCATGTAGATTCCTGGTTATGCAGGTTGTGCTCAGGTTTAGAACATTTATGCCTCGCTTCAGGCTCTAAAGGCACAACATGCACTTGTGTCTTGTCGTCAGGACATTGTGTGAAGAACTGCCACGCCAATAAACTCCTTGGAGCAGGCTTTAGTGTACTAGGTCCCTGGGTGGGGTGGGCTGTAGCAGGAGTTGCTGGGCTAAGTGGATGGGCCGGGTAAACCCTGCCAACAGAGTCATCAAAAAGCATGAGACTTTCCTGCATGATTTGGGGTTCTGACTGCTTGGCTGATTTGCAAGGGAGTGAGGAAGAAGACTGATGGGCATGGGCTGCAGGTGCCAACTCTGAGCTTTCTGCAGAGGACTGGGTGTTAGATACTGTGAAGGAACTGGAGGCACTGTCAGCCACCCAATCTACTATCGCCTGTACATGTTCTGGCTTCACCATCCGTAGAGCGGCATTTGGGCCTATCGAATAACACTGCCGATTCTGTCGCCTACTCGCACCAGAGGAAGGTGTTTGACGTGGAGCGGTAGTTGGCGCTGAACGGCCACGTCCTTTCCCAGCAACAGGAGCTCCACCAACACCACCACGACCATGCCCACGTCCCTTATTTGATGTTCTCCTCATTATTTGCATTCACCCACCAAGTTTAAAGTTTGGTCTCTCTCCGGCTTTTTGCAATAAAACCCCAAAATGCATTTTTTTACTCCTGTAAATTTAAATTAGATATTTATACTATGTATGAACACCAGATTTGGGGACCCAGAACACGGATTTGGTCACCAAAATTCACAAATGCAGTATTAGACTGTTATAAATTGGAAATTATTGTTTAAACGACGGATGCACAACAGTTTTTTCGGCCTAAAACACATTTTTATTCAATGAAACCCCAAAATGCATTTAAATTATATATTTATACCATGTATGTACAACTGCTTTGTGAAGCAAGAATACTGCTTTTTTCACACAAAAAAGAATAATGCACTATTTCTCAGCTGTAATGTGAAATCGGTATTTAAGCTGTGTATTTCAAGATGCTCTGTGGATCAGGATTACCACTCTTTTGTCAAAAAAATACACTTATGCTGTATTTCAGAGCAGCAATGTAAAATAGGTGGCTGTAAAAACAAAGAAGCACTATTTTCATGCAGAAATATAAACTATGTCGTTGGACGGTGTATGCAGAACTGTTTTGTGGACAAGGAATATGTTTTTTCCCCCAAAATTATATGGATTCTCTATTTCACCGCAGAAATGTCAAATTTATATTTTAAACAAAGCAATAGCTGATCTTAGGGAGACCAGCTACAAAAATACCGTGGAGCCTCACTTAAGAGTCTCAAACACAGCAATCCAAAGTGCAAAGCTCCCTGGGAAACATAAAATGCAAAAAGATTGTGGAGCCCCAGTTATGGGTCTACAACACAGTGAAAGCCAGATATCCCTCAAAGGAAGGAAAAACAAGCAAAGGGGTGTCTCCATTACAGAGATCACCAAAACCACCATATTAAGTGGCCCCTATGTCAAGATCCCGCTCTTACAAGCTTTAAGGATGTGACGGGGAAGACCTAAGCAAGTTATCCATCCACAGACAGCTGTTTCGGGTGTTGCCCTCATCAGTGTGGAGTAGGATTCTGGCTAACCGGGAGCGATGCTTTGGTGACTACTCAAACAAAGCAATAGCTGATCTTAGGTACAAAAATACCGTGGAGCCTCACTTAAGAGTCTCAAACACAGCAATCCAAAGTGCAGAATCCTACTCCACACTGATGAGGGGCAACACCCCGAAACAGCTGTCTGTGTATGGTTAACTTGCTTAGGTCTTCCCCGTCACATCCTTAAAGCTTGTAAAAGAGCGGGATTTTGACATAGGGGCCACTTAATATGGTGGTTTTGGTGATCTCTGTAATGGAGACACCCCTTTGCTTGTTTTTCCTTCCTTTGAGGGATATCTGGCTTTCACTGTGTTGTAGACCCATAACTGGGGCTCCACAATCTTTTTGCATTTTATGTTTCCCAGGGAGCTTTGCACTTTGGATTGCTGTGTTTGAGACTCTTAAGTGAGGCTCCACGGTATTTTTGTAGCTGGTCTCCTAAGATCAGCTATTGCTTTGTTTGAGTAGTCACCAAAGCATCGCTCCCGGTTAGCCAGAATCCTACTCCACACTGATGAGGGGCAACACCCCGAAACAGCTGTCTGTGGATGGATAACTTGCTTAGGTCTTCCCCGTCACATCCTTAAAGCTTGTAAAAGAGCGGGATCTTGACATAGGGGCCACTTAATATGGTGGTTTTGGTGATCTCTGTAATGGAGACACCCCTTTGCTTGTTTTTCCTTCCTTTGAGGGATATCTGGCTTTCACTGTGTTGTAGACCCATAACTGGGGCTCCACAATCTTTTTGCATTTTATGTTTCCCAGGAGCTTTGCACTTTGATTGCTGTGTTTGAGACTCTTAAGTGAGGCTCCACGGTATTTTTGTAGCTGGTCTCCCTAAGATCAGCTATTGCTTTGTTTGAGTAGTCACCAAAGCATCGCTCCCGGTTAGCCAGAATCCTACTCCACACTGATGAGGGGCAACACCTCGAAACAGCTGTCTGTGGATGGATAACTTGCTTAGGTCTTCCCCGTCACATCCTTAAAGCTTGTAAAAGAGCGGGATCTTGACATAGGGGCCACTTAATATGGTGGTTTTGGTGATCTCTGTAATGGAGACACCCCTTTGCTTGTTTTTCCTTCCTTTGAGGGATATCTGGCTTTCACTGTGTTGTAGACCCATAACTGGGGCTCCACAATCTTTTTGCATTTTATGTTTCCCAGGGAGCTTTGCACTTTGGATTGCTGTGTTTGAGACTCTTAAGTGAGGCTCCACGGTATTTTTGTAGCTGGTCTCCTAAGATCAGCTATTGCTTTGTTTGAGTAGTCACCAAAGCATCGCTCCCGGTTAGCCAGAATCCTACTCCACACTGATGAGGGGCAACACCTCGAAACAGCTGTCTGTGGATGGATAACTTGCTTAGGTCTTCCCCGTCACATCCTTAAAGCTTGTAAAAGAGCGGGATCTTGACATAGGGGCCACTTAATATGGTGGTTTTGGTGATCTCTGTAATGGAGACACCCCTTGCTTGTTTTTCCTTCCTTTGAGGGATATCTGGCTTTCACTGTGTTGTAGACCCATAACTGGGGCTCCACAATCTTTTTGCATTTTATGTTTCCCAGGGAGCTTTGCACTTTGGATTGCTGTGTTTGAGACTCTTAAGTGAGGCTCCACGGTATTTTTGTAGCTGGTCTCCCTAAGATCAGCTATTGCTTTGTTTGAGTAGTCACCAAAGCATCGCTCCCGGTTAGCCAGAATCCTACTCCACACTGATGAGGGGCAACACCCCGAAACAGCTGTCTGTGGATGGATAACTTGCTTAGGTCTTCCCCGTCACATCCTTAAAGCTTGTAAAAGAGCGGGATCTTGACATAGGGGCCACTTAATATGGTGGTTTTGGTGATCTCTGTAATGGAGACACCCCTTTGCTTGTTTTTCCTTCCTTTGAGGGATATCTGGCTTTCACTGTGTTGTAGACCCATAACTGGGGCTCCACAATCTTTTTGCATTTTAAATTTATATTTTGGCGGTGTAAAATAGGCTTGGTGGATCAGGGTGACCACTTTTTTTAGAATACACTGATGCACTAGCTGAAATGAAATATACGGTTAAGGGCATTGTATGCACAAGTGCTCTGTGGCACCACAGATCCCATGCTAGACAAATAGACTATGTCACCCCTTAAATATACAAAAGGCAATATAGGGGACTTGAACAGCCAGAAAAAAAAAGTTTTTTTTCCTTCACTGAGCTACAAAATAGGATTAGGCTGCTGTTGCTGGCAGGCTGGCAGACATCCAGCACACTGCAGTGCCTAAAATGGCCACTGACCCCCACCTCAGTAACAGATGGATTACAAAAAAAATCTCAATGGCTGTGGCTGGGTACAGAAATGTTGGATTGCTGAGGCTCCCTCCCTCTCTATGTGCGGTATCTTGTGGATATGGGTTGCACAGGTTCTTCAGACTTCTGCCGTATTCTGTCCCTGATCACAACAGCAGCAACCTTGCTCTAATCTCA